>JAJJMA010156655.1:6948-20454 GCA_023529015.1 Papaver nudicaule | reverse complement strand
GGGTCACTTTTATCCACTAAAAAATGGTGTGAGTCCTTCAAGGTACAAATCTAATATTTCAAAAATACCTATCTTACCGTAAAAAACAAAGATTATTGAGTGATTTTTCAAGATAAACTTAAGATAACAAAAATAACCGGCTAAGACTAAAAGGTATGCCGAGAACTTTGTTGCCGTGATTATACAAGGACACTGGTCCCTGTTTCTAGCGCCAGATTGTTGATACTAATTTTCCCATATCATACATCAACTAAGTCGTGAGGGTGACTGGAAATCTCCAAGGCTAGAAGTGTGTTGAATACTCAGGTATGTGTGCTGAGGTTCTGGTTGTTCTGATGTTCTGCCTAGGAAGATAGAGGAAGCCTCTATTTATAGTGTTGAACTCACCCTGATCTCTCGACAGAGAAGGTGGAAGACGTGGAAGAGTGGAAGAGTGGAGGACGTGAGTTGTGCTCTGTAACTGCCATAGTCGTGTATAACGTGTCCACTCAGCACCACTTTCTCGTAACTGTCCATCATCTCTATCAGTTTCTTTCTAACTGTCGTAGGCCGCCAGACCAATACCCTTAAAGTTATCCCCCCGTGTGATGTTTTGATATCTCGTGTAGTATGCATATATTGCATGGTTGTGTTGAGTAAAACAACGTTGTATGGATGTGGCGCTAGAAGCATGCGTGGTGGTTGTATAACAACAACCTTGTCCATTGGCCAAGGCCAGCTTTGTATGGCGCCAGGGCCTTGTGGCCACTGGCCAAGGCCAACTTTTGTGGCGTTATGGCCTAGGGGCCACGACCTTGGCCACTGGCCAAGGCCAATCCTTTCGTGGCGTATTTAGGCCACGTCACTTCGACTATGGCATGCTTGTGCACTTGTGCTATGGCGTATTTTAGGTCATGGCGTGCTTATCCATGGTATATTAGGCCATTCTGTGTTTAGATTGTGGCCTGCCTAAGTGTGTTTAAGGTGCTGTATGCTTCTCAGAGAGCTCTGGACAGGCCTAGAGTCGCGATGTTTCTGAGGTTTTCATTGAGACTCAGGTATCGAGTCGTAGTTTAAGAGGAAATCCATGAGGATGCGTCTCTATTAACTCTCCACCATAGTACCAGTGAGTAATTTAGTTCTGATGTCGAGGAATTCGAGGCGATGTCGACATGAAGTAAATTAATGGGTTTATGAATTTGTGGGGTTATTAGCAATGCACTATGATATTATTCTCTCCACCGGGAGTTATAAGAGAGAACTCATAGAGAGTATATTCAGCTTGCAGAACAGGATGTATTCTGACATGTAGAGATGTGCCTGAGTAGGCGATTGCCTTTTGGCAAGGCATAACTGAAGAGTAGTTTTACATTTTTGTCCCTCTTCCATTTTTCACCATCTACACACGTACATATGTGTACAAATTGATGTTTTGGAACTCAGGAGAAATTTCCGGAGTCACTGTTCACGAACCGGTTCGGGAACCACCGTTATTGAGAATTAGGGTTTAACTGGATTCGCTGGAAGTTCTGGGATGGGCCAGTAATTAGACGTGTTATACGCCCTCGGCTATAATCCAATGGACTCTTGCTCAAGAGTACTCCTTTAGATTCACCCATATCCTACAAGTGATTAACAAGCAAACCATTGCTATGAAAAGATGGTATCGAATCTATCTCATGCATTCTTGTAACCTTAGTATTCGTGAGACAAATACCAACATAACACATGGTTATGTAGACAAGAATACGATCTCAATCGCTATTAGTATCTCTACTAAAGTAGCCGACTATATTGAGAGATAAAATAAGTAGAACAGAAGAATTTCCATAAAGGTCATAACTTCTACTAAACTTTTATCGATGAAGAATAATTGATGTCTTCTTTGTCTTCACAGACTTCGTCTTCAAGGTCTCTACTACTTCGTCTATATCCCAATTCCGAAATCTAAACTCTAATAGGCTTGTGTTTTGACACCTAAAACACACAACTAGCTTGACATACCAATGCTAGTGGGTTTGACCGGACAATGCCCTAACAATCACCAATTTGAATATGAAAAGTTTGTGAACAATACTTTGAGTGTTTTGCATCTTTGATTTAAGGTCAAAATCCGGATGAATTTATGATCGTATCTTTTGGCTTCTTGAAGAGCCCTTAATTTTACAATTCAAAAAAAAAGAGCCCTTAATGATGTGAAATCCACGTTTGAACCTAACTGTGAAATCTCGTTGAAAATTAAAATATTTCTCAGCTTGATGTTCAATCACATGCTAAGCATACGACATGTATGTCTAAACCAGTATTTTTGGTTTTAACACTGTGACACTTATTGTACTTCAAAAATAGAACCATTATTATGTGATCCCTCAAAGTATATGGTGATCTTTCTTCCATGTACGCTGACATATTTGCTCTATGATCCAAAAGTGACATGCAACAATACAATGTGAGGGTTATTATTTTGTTGGTTTATGCTTTTATTTGGCAGTTGGTTACAATTATAACGGTTATATTTGCAAGAACAGTAGGGTTTATAAGAAACCTTTTTCTTTGTTACTGCTGAAGTTAGCGGTATTCTGAAACTGGTATGCAATAGATGAAGGATTTAAATGCGAGGTGAACATGTTGGTTGTGCACCAGTCACAAGATCTAGTAGTCAATCCTCCATGTATTGCAATAGTAAACCGGCTTTCGAAAACCAATATAATATTTGCATCACCACAACCTTTTTAAGAAAGTTTTACTTCAGGAGGAGCAATATCGCAGGATTTACGTCTTAACCGTGTTGGAATCTTCTTTAATACGACATAGCTTGGCCCACTTCCTTGAATAGACCAAGGCAGCTGGATCAGCCCTACTGCTAATCCAACCGCCTCCCCAACAATAAGATCCAATCTCAGCTCTATCCGTAAAGGAAACTTTTTAAAATGAGGGATCCAACCTTCCCTGGTGGGAATCGATCCCCCTACTCCAGTAAAATCTGCACCGCAAAGAAAATTTGAAACATAACAAAAAACAAAGAAAATCTATTAAAGAGCGTATTGCATGGAGATTATGTATATTGAAGGTAAACATGAGGCCAACGATTGTCCACAATATTATTTGAATTTTTAAAAGTTTATTATCTGTAAAAAATGTCGTAGTTTTGTACATAAAGTTGAAAGTTTCATTTCATCAATGAAATTTAGATGTTATTAGATGTTTAAAGTTTTAATTAAAGTTCTCTCAATGAAATTTAGCTGTTAAGATCCAATGGTTTGAAAAAAAGAACTGTCAAGATCTAATGGTTTGAAGAAAAAAAATCCGTTAAGATCCAATGGTTTGAAAAAAAGAGTCGTTGAGTGTTTTCTCTATAAAAGAAACTCATTCTTGTCAAACCAAAACTCATTCCAATCAATTTCCTCTACATTGATTTCTTTTTCCTATATTACTCAAATAAAATTCTACAATATCTAATATAATTGTTCCCTCAATTTGATCAATAAAAGAAATAATACATTTATTAAAATCGAAATTAGAAAAACAATCTTCTACCGTGTCTAATCCTTCATCATATATTTTAAAAAGTTTCCTTTACGGATAGCGGTTGGATCTCATTTTAAAAAGTTTCCTTCATCATCTAATCCCTCAACCGTGTTAATCGAAATCAAAGAAACACTCAGTTATTGGAAACTACATGATATACTATCTAAAGAGACGGAAAGAACGACAACAAAATGGCATGGTAAGTATCAGTTATTGGAAAAAAGTTCTGAAAACTTTGTGACTGAAACCGGTAACCCTAATAACCATGATCTTGTTCGGTTGGTTACTTGTCTTGAAACAATAAAGAAAGAAGTTCAAAGATTTATAGTCTTGTATTGTAAAGAAATATCGACTTAAGGGTGAAACAGGAGATGAACTTGTGGGGAGAACTCTATAAGAATATCGAAGACGGAAATGCTCAAATTATTAGTATGCCGTTCATTACAACATACTTAAGGATTTTGTTAAAGAACATCTTAGTTATTGAAACTTATATGCTAGTAGAGTGGATTAATGAGTTGTAATGTGATCAATTATATAATGCAGCTTAACTATCTCATTTTGAAATAAATTTGTGTTTCTATGATTATTTTTAATGTAGTATTATTTTGCAAATTCAATTAAAACAATGTTCTCAATACAATACTCGAATTTAAATATGTTCTAATCGACAAACCATGGGTTGTATATGTTTCTCATTATTCGTAAGACATGGAAACAATTTAAGAAACCAAAATGTGTTCCACTCACTTTTCGTCATTCCACTAGTGATCTGCTTAACATTCCGCCATTGATTTACCAATTATTTTTATTCGATTAATTTGGATGACCAGTGCCACAAATTACATTCCCTCCTTTTTAATGCTTAAAAAATGTTCCTTTAACCTGTTTGCAACACGATCTCCGATGTTTCCATATTCTACTATGTACTTTTCAAATAGGCACTGCCACAATATATTGGGATTCTCTTCAGCATCTTCCGCAGTAGGTTATAAAGATTGAAACACATAATTTATGCAAATACATAAATCTTCCTCATGATACTTAATTTCACTCCACCGTGGAATATATTGTGGACTACCCATAATCTAGAAAAATTAGTGAGGGGTTAGCAAGAACTAAATTAAAAAGAGACTGTAAAAAATGTGTGAGTTGAACTGAATATGGTATTATGAATTTATGTAGGTATGAATATGGACCGTTGGAAGAAAATCTGGATATGCGTGGAAATTAATCTCGCGCGAGATAGTTTCTATCGAGAGAGATTAATCTGTCGCTCGATAGAATCTTTTTCTTAGACGTCTAAATGACAAATTTACTAGTTTACCAGTCCCATAATAGCACAAATTTGACTAATTTTGTAATTTTCCAGATGCATAAGAAGCAGGGGTGGAGCTAGGTGGGCTCATGTGGGATCGTATGCACCCACAAGAATCTCATTTTTAGCTATAATAGGCTGCTTAATTTGTAAATAAAATTAAGTGTGGGTGCAAAGTATTAAGGGAAGATTGAAATCATGTGTGTTTTATAGTATGTATTCAAATGTGTCTTATGTTTGTTAAGATATACGTATCTTTACGTATCTTGACATCTTTGGTATGTGTAAATATGCGTATATTGTGTATCTTTTCTTGTTGTAATTCGTAGATTTCCTTCCTTATTTCACTCGTTGTAAACTTGTATAAAGGGTCGATTAACCCATTGAGATGAATATACAGAAAGAGTTTAACTCAACATCGTCTTCATACCTCTCTATGCTCATGTTTATCAATGTTCATGTACATTTCATGTGCAAAAATACTGTTTGTATGTCATTTTTAAGAAAAACATCTTCAATTATTTTTGCGGCCGCAAAATGTCGCACCACAACCAAAACCTTCTAGCTCCGCCCCATTAAGAAGAAGCCTTAGCCACTTGTATGGTAGGGCGAGCAATTAGTACAACGGTGTAATATATAAGTATAGTATCCTACCTTTTTGTGTAGACAACTATCCTTTGTTTAGTTGGTTATCTACTTCATTTCCGTTTCCCACAAGCAAAAAACAGCATCATGTCTAAACAAGCTACAACTACGATCTAGGTACAAAGTTGCCTAGCTAACTCATTATTGCATTGGACTCGGATTGAAAACCTAGTGAGGTTTTTCATCGGCGAACTTCTGACTTCGACCATGAATAAAAGGATGCCAGTCAATCTAGTAGTATCAAGAAAATATTTAACAAAAGCAAAATATGCCAAATGCATTATTGTCATTTGTCCGTAATAATAAAAAATTATCCAAAGTGTATTTGGTTGTAGATTAGTGGTGGATTATGTCTGCCGAAATTAAGGACAAATCTGTTGATTAATTAGTTGTTACTTGATGAAGTCTTGACAAGCCAATAATGCATGAGTGGAGAATGAGTGTTAAAGTAGTAGTAATCCTCATTGGATATATGTTGGAAACTGATGGTCTGATTAAGGTTTGGATGTTTTACATTAGAAGCGTACAAACCGGACATGCGTGATATCCTCGGATAACAAGATATCCACATGCAAAAGATATGCTGCAGCCAGAGCCAGTTCATATGATCATGATCGTGATAAGTACTTTAAAAAAAAACTGTATGAATTAAATATGATTAAGTCTTAATCATCCCCATATGCATATGGCTAATGGCTGCATATTTGTCTCGCAATTAATGTCAAACAATTTCTTCGCTAACCCAACTCATTAATTTTGATCCCAGCAGCTACAACAACAGAGACAGTTTTAATTTTGAGCCAGAATGTTTTATCTCCATCTCAAGTTTTAATCATATTTCCGTCAAATTACATACAAATCTTGCCTTCCAACAGTGTTTGCTGGTACAACTGAGTGAAATGACATAGTTATTCCAAATTTGCTTATGTGTTTGGACTTTTACAGCCTATTGCATGTCTACTTGCCCCCTTAAATTATAACACTGAAATTGTTAAAGCAGGAGCATGCAATTCTTGTGGAGGAAAGATCATGGACGTCACTCACAGTTTGGAAACGAAAGGATATTTAGTTCTTGTGGAGGAAAGATCATATACTTTTTGACATTAGTGGATATGAATCCAACAGTTCTTTGCGTTAATATATAATTAATCATTAGATAAGCCAATTAACATTTGACAAAATCTCAATTAAGAGCTAAACGAAATCTAATCTAGAACCTAACCACACTTCCATTACAAACAACTAACGTATATACAATGCCAGTGATATCATAAAAAAATTAGGTTTGATTTTTTTAGCTAATAATGGAGATCACTTGCTTATAGGAGAGCTTTATTTGAAACAGAAAAAGCAAAGCATTCACTTTATACCAGAAATTATTGGGTGTGATCCAAATGGTAACCTCTTGAATGTCTGTGTATAATTGTTTGGTGTGATCTCCTGCTTTTGCATGGCCCTTTTTCTTCTTAATGTATAGCCTTTTCCTCGAGCCCCGAATATGCCGAGCTTATATGAGTGACGCTGCTGCCAACTAAAATTAAGATTGGCCGATGGCTGGTGCTATTCCAACTGGATCAAAGCGGTCAATTTGACATGCACACTTTCTGTGAAAGTCTCAGCTTTTAAACAAAACTTAATGAAACCGGCAGGTTGACTCCAACTTTTGTTTGCACATTTGAAGAGACAATACCAGTATCTGTCCCATCCTACAATGTATACAATTATACGTCAAACTTGTACACACAACACAGATCTTAGAATTTGTATAATTTATCCAAAACATTAATGGATGGGAGTCATGGGACCCTAGATTGGGGTCTAGTGGGTTACCCCAAGCACATGGGTGTCTAACACTAACACTCAATTATAAAACGAATGACTTTCGCATAAACGAAATTGTTTGTTTATTAGATGATCTGTAAATGGGACTAACAATATTAATTTGGCAAAAAATATATCAGCAAGGAAAAGAAAATTTTGGTGAACAAATATCTTGACAAAGATGGGAGGGAGGGATATTAATAATATAGGGGAACATAACAAAGAGAGAAAAACAAAAATGAGGAAGAAAGTCAAGAGGAAGAAGTTTTCTTTTCATGGTAATGGTAGTAGATACCGAACCTTCATCTTTAGTTTTGCATAAATCACGCCCAAAGATGGATATATGGTTAACCAACTCAGAGTGTATTCAATTTCGGGTGTTTACTTGCTTTTGTTTAGTTTGAAATCTCATTTGTCCCTATCCTTCAAATAAGAATTGTTCTGAACCCATAGCTTGTTGTCATAATCCAAGTTTGTACATATTAGAGCAACAGCAGTGGTGGAGCTATAACTCAAAACACCAAGTGCCATATTTGGCTTTGGTTATGAGATTAGGTCCGAAAAACTACAATGGTGGCGCTAAACCAAACCAAACCTAAAGCATGAATAAAGCAAACGGTTTTGTTTTTCACGTTTTCTCATAAAACGTGAATGTTATTTACGTTTGAAAATGAAACGTAAATGTAAAGAACGTTTGAAAATGAAACGTGATTTACAATGACGCTTTCTCTATGAACGTGATTTACAATGACATTTTATGTTTGGCGCGATTTATATTCACGCTGGGCAGATACGTGATTTTTAATCACGTCCAGCCAAACCCATACCAAACCCAAGGGCTATCCTATATTTGGGTCGAAAAGTCGCTAAATATGGGTTTAGCCTTTTGGTTTCTCGACCACTGCCAATGGGCTATACCCATATATGGGATTTGGCTCCTGGCGTTGCGTTTGCTCTTACTTCATCCCAGGGAAAAGGATGTTTGAGTTTTTCACAAAATTGAAAGACACTGCAAATAAGAAAGTTAAGAGAGACTGATATTTGAAGACTAAGACTTTGGTTAATTATAAATCTTGAGTTTGAATGATACTAGGTCTCTTGATTAACTAGTTTATGGAACCGGACAAATTTCAACTCTCTTTCACCCACCAAACACACTTTCTATTGTTTTTTTTTGCTTATGTTTCTCTGCAAGAGTATACATCCATCCATACTTTGTGCATGTTTTGGGCCATTTCTCCAGCTTTTCAGCAACAATGTGGAATTATTATTTAGTTGGTTAAAAGTCAATGATGTGAATTGACCGTGAGTTTTATTTTTTTTTGAATTTGAAAGGTAACATTAAAGTTGGACCGAAGTCCACTATCTACAAGCCCAGAGAGCTAGGCAAAGAAATAAAGAAAAATCCTCTCATCCCGATGCAAACGAGTTTCGAACTCAGGTCGCTGGTGTCATCATTCAACAACTTTACCACTATACTACAGTGACATCTGCAATTGACTGTGAGCTAAACCTGATATTTTTACGATTTAATTTATATAAGTATGTTCTTTCTTGAAAACATCGGAGATTCTAATGCTTACATAATGTGTACTCAAATGAAAGATAGATGTCAATCTACATTCGACTGTACAAGCATCAACGCAAGTCGTCTGTAGCTCACCCTCTTCAACTTCAGAGGGATGGGCAAATTTGCACATTTTCCACCTACGGTAAAGGCTCGGACACCTTTGTGCGGGCAAAGGCTTAAATTTGACCAGTTGCTCATCTCGTCTCACCTTGAGCCGCTCCGCCTGTATTGTGCCTGAGGGCCTAGCTTGATCATCTGGGCGGACATGTTTGAAACGCCCGGCCAAGATTGAGGTGCCAACAGCTGGATGATCAAACGGTCATCGTGTTGAATGAAAAATAAACAATGAAGATTGTGTCACGACCATCATTTTCCCTATTCGTCGAACAAGGCTGCAATGAGATCAACCCGATACTAAATCTGCTGATAACAAGTCATCTTGACTATTTCTCTAATACCAAGTAATCAAGCTGATAAGTAAAGGATCTACAAATTCCAAAGAAGACAAATTGCTCCGGCCGTTGGACTAAATTTAAGAATTAATTAACTTGTTTCATGGTGAAGCCAGAATCCTTCCTTAATCTTGTTTTGGGTCAAGGTATTGTATTAAATCATTCTACAGTATAATTTTCCGGTAAAACTCATTTGTCGAGGGACAACTAAAACTCTAGTGAGGACCATTTGTTGTTTTCATGTTAACAGTCCATAAATCTAGATTTGCCCGTTTTAAGCAGATTTAGCCCTACTCTTTTTGATGCCTACTACACCTTTCATTTTCTCTCAAAATCTAATGGGTCATAATATGATCTGCAATAAAACCATAATTAGCAAATGGTGATCCAAGAATTCATTCATTTTCTAGTGTAAATTTGTAGTAAATTGAGTGGGTCGGCATTCATTGTTTATTACAAGTAATTGATGATTCATTAACAACTGCTCCCATTGAAAATCTTGGCCTTTGTTCACCTAACAATCCATTGGATTTCCTCTCTTCTCCTCTGCCACTTTTCACTTGCTTTTGTTAGAAGTTTTGCATTTTTAGATCACCTTTCCTATAAGTATCTACTTGAAAATGATAGTTATACTCCTTTGTTTGGAATCTTCTGTCAAATTCCGTTAGTTATAATTGATTCGCAAAAATCTTGATCAATACTAATACATTAACCAAAACAAAAATTATAATAAATGCAAAAATGTTAATCTACGCCCATTTCAAATGAGAGTTTAGACACGCACGCATTATACAGACACAGTATTTCTAAAGAATGTCAAATCTAACATCGATTTAATGAAATTACATGAGATTTGAGTGTTATGAATTCATCTTCTTATATGATGATGATTAGTTACGGTCAAAAACTCATTTCATGTGACTTTAGAATTGTTTTAGGCTCTCTTTGTTTATGCCCTTGCACAAAGGACATAGTAAATTTACTGTGCCTGATATTCTCCACACAAACATTCATTCGTTAATTTCTCATTAAATGCTAGATAGATAAGGTAATCAATAATTAAATATCTCATTATTTAAACTAATCCACTAATGAGTGAAATAAATTTATAATCTAATAATGGTATTTCAGTAATATAACTTGAAGTCGGTGGACAATTTCAAAACAAGCACTGATATTAAATTCAATACTTTTTTGCTTTCCTTTTTCTTTCTCTGCCATTAAAATAGTGAAATTTAAGCTAGTTGATAAAATAAAATTAAAAATAAAAAATAATTTCTCCACCACGTTTCTCTCTCCTCTATATTTACACTGTTTCCATTTTTTTTTAAGTCCCTTTTTTATTACCATTTTTCCTCTCCTCTTCTGATTTTTCAGTGATTTTATGTTCTTCTTATCTGAAGAAAGAAGAGAGCAAAGTCCTGGTGGTTGTTGGTTATTATACTTCACTGTAATCTGTTGCAATCAACTGGTACTTAAATACCCATCAATTTTTAATCAGTGAAACACAATCTATCAACTGGAGCAGAGAATTTAGTTAAAGTTTCAAGTTTTCTTTTTGAAAAATTGGCATTTGGGGGTTTATACATTGTTGATGATTTTGATAAATTAACAAGTTTAATAGAAGAAAGGAGGTATTTCGAATTCTGGGTTAGTGTTGAAATGCCGAAAAGACAAAGGTTTGTGGAGTGGATCGGTGAATCTATGAAGTTTTAATGGAAGAGGTGGTGGTGGTGGTGAAGGAGGGATTTTTATTGTTAACTCAGCAGACATTAACATTATTATTTCATGGAGGGAATAGACTATAATAGATGTCTTGTTTCCTCCAAATTCAGATTACCAACCCTGAATGTATTTGCAGCTACTATTATTTTTCAGGTAAATTTTCTACTGTTCATTCTGGTTGTCTTTAGTGTGATTTTTTGTTGTTTTGTTTTGTAGATTTTCCTCTTCTCTAGGACATTTTTTTGTTGTGAGAATGTTAAAAATGGAAAGTTTGGTACTTGGTGTTGTTTATCAGTGGTTTTAGGTCTTTTTTGCTGTTTTGGGAGGGGAATTTAGGGCAATTTAGCCGTCAGAAATTTGTTCAGTTTTGTTTATGAACTATTGAGTCAGTTAGGATTTATAGGTTATGTAGATTAAAGTCTGATTCTCTGAGAGTTATGTTGCAAATTTTACCCTTAGTTAAAGATTTGGCAGTGTAGAGGTTGAAAATTGTTTTCTTTTTTCAGATTCAGCTAATGTTCTTTGAGAACTAACTACTAAGTTTGGTTTGATCACCAGCAGTAAAACCAGATCTTTTCTAGACCTTATGGGTTTTCTGCTTCTACTGCATAGAGTTTAATGTCGAACAATTACTCCTTTTTGTTGCATCAGATTGTATTATTATTCATCTGGTTAGAAGCTGGTAGTGCTGAGTTCCAAAACAACCAATTTCAATTGCAAGACCATGAAGTAGGAAACAAAGAGGTTCTCTCACACTCCTGTATCCATGATCAATTACTTGAACAGAGGCGACGGCCTGGTCGCCAGGAGTACTCAGTTACTCCACAATTGTATAAAAAATCAGATAAATCAAAACCACTTAACCACAAGGGAAGGGCATTGCTTGGTTTCTCCCCGTCACCAGAGCTACAAAAGGATATCAGACAGCCTATAAGAATATATCTAAATTATGATGCTGTAGGTCACTCGCCTGACAGAGATTGTCGAAGTGTTGGAAGCTCTGTCAAGGTGAGTTAGTTATTTTTTATTTTTGCTCATATACAGCAAATTAGTTGTACTTACAAAACATATGCCACTGCTGGTATGCGCGATATGGCTGCCAATGTGTACTTAATTCGTTTTCTTTGCTGCACCGTTTCCCTCATTTTCAGCTTGGGGAGCCTCCCGCGACCTCTCTTCCTGGTACACCTGCTTGCAACCCACGTGCAGACCCTCCCATTTTTGGTGACTGCTGGTATAACTGCACCTTGGATGACATATCTGGGGAGGATAAGAGGCATCGCCTTCGCAAGGTTTTGATTTCTTACCTTGGTGACTCCTTATATTCTTTCTGGCCCTAAGCTTTTTCAGGATCATGAGGAAGTTATGCATATTGACACTTTACCTAAAAAACTAAAGTTAATTGCAGATTAACAAGTGTATGAGTTTTGTAATTCGTGGCAGTGGCAGTACTGATCTATTTGATATAATATAAAAATTATTGTTATTGTATTTATTAAAGTAAAACAAAAATCGTTATATTACGCTAGATTATCTACGAACGGTGGACTAAATAAGTGTCTTATACCAGAGAAAGTGTTAACCTATTGCATTAATCATCCTGTAGATGTGGTGTTATTGTTTGGGTGACCATTGCATACTCTAGAAACAATTTTATGTACATTTTGTAAACATTATACAGATATCGTTGGCCTCCAAATATCGATAAAAAAAAGATATCTTTGGTTTGGCCTCCAAACACAAATCTCGTTGCTAATAAAGCATGTTTGCAGGCTTTAGGAAAGACGGCAGACTGGTTTAGAAGAGCCTTAGCTGTTGAGCCCGTGAAGGGGAACTTACGCTTGAGTGGATATTCTGCATGTGGTCAAGATGGTGGTGTGCAGCTACCACATGAATATGTAGAAGGTATCACTGTAGTCTTAACATTATCTTTTTATATTCAAAGTCTTTACAAATGCATTTTATTGTTATTGACCCATGATTCTTTTGGCAGAGGGTGTTTCTGATGCGGACCTGGTACTCTTGGTAACTACAAGGCCTACAACAGGGAACACTCTGGCTTGGGCAGTGGCATGTGAGCGTGATCAATGGGGTCGTGCAATTGCAGGTAACTTGATTTTGAGATTCATTCTTGGAATATATTCATCTCATCTTCTTTATTAATAAAATACACCGTTGCTTCTTTAGGACATGTGAATGTGGCCCCTCGTCATCTAACAGCTGAAGCAGAGACCCTACTTTCGGCTACTCTTATACATGAGGTCAGTGGTTGTCATTTAATTATTATTTTTTTTTTTTTTATGTAAGTTGTCATTTAATTTGAGGGCGAAGAAGATGTATGTTTTCTTACACGGACATTTCTTCTTGTAGGTCATGCATGTGCTTGGTTTTGATCCACACGCCTTTGCACACTTCCGGGATGAGAGGAAAAGGAGGCGCAGCAAGGTATATAGTTATTTGCATCATCT
>JAJJMA010156653.1:0-22651 GCA_023529015.1 Papaver nudicaule | reverse complement strand
CTGTTATGTTGTGTTTGTGGTCACTAAGTATGGGTGTATTGGTAAAAGCTCTGCTATGGGGATTTTACCAACTACAACGTATACTAGATTCAGCTCTTCTGCTCGAGATCACTATCTCAGGGTCCTTGGGGTCGTCTCCCTTGAATTTGGTGTTACTTCTCGACACCGAGTTTCCCCTGGATCGCGATATAGTGTGCGGGTGAGAGTGTCCCTCACTACTCCCTTTGTAGTTTGACGCAGACTTCTCCGCAAGTTTCTTAGTTGCCTCACCTAAATGTTTTTGTTTGGTTTTCGAATTTTCTTGTTCTTTTGGATTAGTTATCTGAATTGTGTAGCCCTTGTAGTTTCTTCCCCGGTGGGTTGATGTGCTAGTAGTACTTCATTCGGGATGTCATCTTCGTCGTCGTCTTCGTTATTCTCCCCATCTTCCTCTTGAATTTGTTGCTGAGGTGGTTCATCACCCACTGGGAATCCTTCTCCATCAGGTCCCAAATATTCTATTTGTACTTCTTCCTCGTTTACACGTTCTCTACGTTGGACTGTGCTTGCTGCTACCTCTGGCAATAGTCCTTTGCTCGTTGAAAATCTGGTGTTGTGCCTCGAAGAACCCTTGCCATGCCTCGAGAAACCTACTCTTTGCTTCGGCATTTGTTCAGATTTCGAAGTCATGTTGACAGTGACCTGTAAAAAACAAAAAAAAACCCGTGAGGTCCAGGGCGGCTGGTGCAGTGTACTAGGTCTGACATGCATCCTAGTAGGTGTAACAGATTCTGCCGTGCGAGATTTCAGGATTGATTATACTCGTTCTGACAAAACCTGACTATTTTTTGGCTTATCTAAATCTACCTTCCCGATAAGGAGGTTTTGGCAAGCTGTCATACTTTTCAAAAAATCGGGATTCTGATTATGAAAGCTGCAAGGCTTGTTTCTAAATATGGACTTGGTATAAAAACCCTAAAATGGCCCTAGATTTGTTTTTCTTAACGCAATTGGTACACCAGATTTTATGGGTATTTCCTGGAAACTTTGAATGGCTGATCCCAAAGTGAAAGCTACTCTTTCTTTGGATTTTTGCCGAGATTCTTTTGAAAAGTTTTTTTTTTATATACTCTTGATTGGATCTCTGCGTTTCAAGGTTTGTATTCCTTGAAGAAGCATCAATCTTATTATGTTGAAAAAATTCTCAAAAAACCTTGAACATGCTAAAGTTTTTAAGATCTTTAGACGCCCAAGGTTGTGGAGCTTGTAATGAAAAGATAAAAAATAAGATTTGAAGTAAATCTATGGAAACCCTAGAAAAAATTTCCCCAAAGAATTTGAAAACCATAAATCACAGGCAAACCCTAAGTTATTTTAATCAGTCCCTGTTTCTAGCGCCAAACTATGTGAGTATAAATTTTGTATAAGCACTTTATACTCGACAGCCATCAGATCTATCAGTCCAACTATGGTCATGGAAGCAATATGCGTTTCATATATTGACACAAAGAGAATAAGAACAATATCGAAGCTATCAAACATAAGAAACAATGATAATATGAAAATAACTTATAAATATATTTTACCCTAATCAATACATGGATATGATGCTTAGAAGTTTTGATGAGAAGCTAACCTAATCTCACTCTCACGACTTAGGTTACACCAAAAATTCAACCCTTACAATGGATCTCGAGCTCGCCTTATATAAGCCGAGTCTGAAGTGGTTTACAGATAATAAGACAAACTACTCAATCGTGGAGATGTCAGAGTTTGTCGAGTAAGGCGGTGCCTTCGGTAAGTTCTCTCTGAAGATGGCCTCGTATCCTTGCTTTCGAACTACCTGCACGAACCTTCTCCTTGAGCTCTGCAGACTTATTCGAAGCAAGATCATGATATCTTTCGGTTGGGCTAAGTCTTCCTGGTCTGGACACATGTCCCGAGGGTGTTTTACCCTCCACGCTATTTATCCATGCCAAAGAGCGAAGAAGAGGTGGAAAATCAAGAAATGCAAGTCCTAAACGATCCTTTGACCATCACGTTACCCATTCACGGGCAGAATACTACGAAGGTGCTGGTCAACGAAGGGATCACCTACAATATTTTATTTTACGAGCAGTTCTTGCAAATGGGGTTCTAAGACGAATATCTGAGTTGCCCAACAACCATTATCTACGACGCATACTGGGCAACTATATCCCCTAAGGGTGAAATCATGTTACAAATGGATATAGGTTCAGTAGCAACTCTAGCCAAATTTTGCATTGTCTTTGAAGAAAGAAATCAAAGAAATAGCAAATGAGTTTCCCACACCCTATGGAGAAATGGAGATACGCGGCGACCGAATCCGCAAATGAGTCGTTGAAGCACGAAAAATAAACAAAGAAATCACAAAAAATAGTAAGGAACCAAGCATCGTAACAGCAACAATTAACGTTCATTACTAAAGGAGCACTTTTCAAAAAAAAAAAAAAAAAAAAAAAAATCAGTCCCCCCTATTCATACGCCTACCACGGAATCGAGCAACAACAGTACCACGGCCTTCGTCAAGACCATCAATCAACTGCAAATCAATTACCGGAACATTCACCGGTATGTTTCAATCAGATTAGGCGTTACAGTTTAGGAAATAAAACGATCAGATTAGGGTTCCTCGATTCTCGCACCTCTTAAAAACATTCTGCATTTCCGATAAAGCAGTTATACACTTTTCAAATTCTTCCTATCACTTTATTTCCGTAACCGCCCACTACCACCACATACCATACAGTCAACATTCAATAATTTACTACTCGGCCAACTAACACTCCTTATCAAGCAAAAAGTACAATGTACCATAAAAACTGCGAAGGAATAGGAAAAACAAAGACATCCTCTAGGGTCACCAGCACCAACGAAGACGGAGATGCAACCAAGGGTCACCAGCACCAACGAAGACAAAGATGCAACCCAGGGTCACCAGCACCAACGAAAACGGAGATGCAATCAAGGGTAACCAGCACTAACAAAGACGGAGATGCAAGAAAACGGAGATGCGATCAAAGGACTCTAAGTACAAGCAAAGATAAAAGTACACCAAAACCAACACCAACAAAAAAGACAAATAAACAGTGAAAACGTCTACGAGCAAGAAGGTAAGACTCCTAGCATTCATTAAGGATATCGTGGTCTCCTACGTACGAGCGACATCGAAAACGAAGAAGAACTAGGGGAAAACAAGCGGCAAACCACTAGCCACATTCGAATACATACGACGATAACTAGGCGTGCAATTAGCGACAAGGTGGGAAATACATACAAAACAGTCTGAGGGCCAAAAAAGGACTCCCGCAAGGGGCAAACAATCTTGTCATCGAAGCACATAAATAATTCCTCCATAACGAAAGAAATCCGGCACTCAAAGACATTATGAACCAATCCCGAACAGAGGAAAGGGGCAACAAATCGGCCAACAGCAACAGAGGCAAGCATGACTGACGACCTCACCAACAAAAATCATCACGAGGGACAAACATCGAAGACTCGACAACGAAGAAAGCCGCAGTACTGAGTTTGGAAAATATGAGGACTACCACATCTGTTGTAACAACGAACAGCATCTTCAGACAAGCAACAAAGGCCCACCATATCCCATAGAAAGCGGAGTATACTATCCGCACCACTGAAGGATTCCGTAACCACGACGAACTTTCCCTCCCGACAGCTCCAAAGATGGAGCTCCCGAAGGCAAAGAGGGGAAAAATACTACATCAACAATTACACAAGAAGGGATCCCCAAGACGCATGAGATCCAGAAGGAAGATCTATACACGGGAATGCCTCGGGTCACGAGGACGACAAAGAACAACACCAGAAGGTAGAAACCACATCAGATCAATAAGAGAACTTGAATGAAGACCACGCCAAAGGGAAAGGAGTGGAGACGCCAAGACAACCATCACTACGACCAAGAAGGAAGAATGAAGAAAACTTGCCTGAAGCAAACAAGGCAACAATACCGTTACAAGCACAGACGATAAGAAATGAAAAAGAATGCCCAACACGACATATCTGCAACTACTAAAGAGACGAGCAAATGCTACTTAACACCGCAACAGATTCACCCTCAATGAACCTTTTTAAAATGGGAAACCTGCCACGACAACGATCGTGCGAATATCTTATGTTTCCCAACGAAGGACGTTACGATACTTTATATGAATGAAATCTGATTTTCCCAAGTTACACGACGTAAGCGCAACAGAAAAAATTGCCAGCATCCTAAGTGCAACAAAACAATTGCCACTGACATGAGCATACCTGCTGATCACATGTTATCTTTAGGATCCTCGTACAAGGATATGAGGAAGAAAGTAAGAATCTTGATGATAGAGATACTCATACGTCGTAAACTGCGGGAAAGCCTATTTCCCGGACTATATCCTAGATTCCCTCTGGCCCAGGGTAATCGACAAATAGTGCTTAGTCCAAGAAGGTTGCAATAATGAAACAGAAGTTAACTAGATTCCCAACTAAGGTAGACACACCTACCGACACGAATAAGGTAGACACACCTACTGATACGAACGACGACACAAAGATGACATACATACGCCTCACGACATCTCGACGTCAAGAAGAACAAGGCATAACCTGGATATGACTTAGAAACGAAGCACATGTCTCTAACCAAAGAGGTATAAAAGGGAGGAAGTAGTACAAACGTATTTTCTTGGAGGATTATTCAAAACAACCCTCACGAAAAGGGGCAAACTGTTAACACATAATTAATTATGATCATCAGACCCCGCCTTGAAGCCAGGGGCACGCCAATTACTGAGAAACGAAGCATTGAAATGCCCCCGAAGTATGCCATCACTAAGCATAAAGAAGACCGAAGGTGAAAGATGAAATGAGCTACAATTAGCTTAAGACACGTTGCAGCCGTCACATCAATATTTTATAGAGTTACGGAAGAATAGGGGCACGTGTTAACGCACAAATAGATCAAACATCGGCATAAAACAACCTAAAAGATAAGAACTGAAATATCGAGAGCATCAATGGACCAATACAACGAAGATATATCCCAAAGGGAGAGGTGTCAACATAAGAATGGATAATGAAGACGGTGCACAGGGACCAGTTGTCGACAAAGACCTTCAAACAATAGAAGAAACCTAGGATAACAAAGAGGAATTATCTTCAGAATCTGTTATAAATACCCCTCTCCTTTATGAAGCAAGGGTCGACAAAATTACAGTAGGAGAAGATGTATAGTGAGAGTCCTTCTAACGAGTGGCAATACTTTAGATCGCTATGTATAACTTCTATCTCCAAAGCAGTAGTGGGTTGAACTATGTATTCAGAAAAGCTTTAGTTATACATCATTGATCGCTTTCAATAAAATTAATGCATTGTCTTTTTGTGGAAATGAAGCGTTGTGGCGATCCTCATTGTATTGTCAATCATTATATTTCATGCGATAGTAATTCCCGATGATTTCAAAAGATTTGTTGTTCCACTCTTAGGAAACGAATGAGAACGAGGATCCACACTTAGTTTCAATTCTTTATTTCTTTGTTTGGGTGATATGGGAAAATTAGCATCAACATACTGCATTCTCAGTTGCTGTAATATAGAGTGCTAACTTCTCCTGGCTCAGGCTTCTGAAATATTGGGATGGATGCAAGGTATTCTTTGATCTTTGAGAATGCGGTCTCACAGTTTGCGTTCCATGCAAATTTGGTCTCCTTTTTTAGAGTGTCAAAAAAGGGTTTGAGTTTGTCTGAGGACCTTGCAAAGAACCTTCCTAGTGCTGCAAGGATTCCATTAAGCCTCTGATCTTGCTTGAGATTTTTTGTCGAGGACATTTCGACGATTGCCTGGATTTTGTGTGGGTCTACTTCAATTCCTCTCTTTGTTACAAGGTATCCCGAGAATTTTCTAGAAGTGACTCCAAAAATACATTTATCCGGATTTACTTTCAATCCACATTCTCTCATATCTTGAAATATCTCCCTCAGGTCATCTTGATATTTTTTTGCCTTCTTGCTTTTGACTAGCATGTCATCCACATAAACTTCCAGGTTGTGTCCAATCCATGGTTTGAAAATTTTGTCCATTAACTTCTGGTATGTTGCCCCCGCATTCCTTAGTCTAAATGGCATCCTGGTGTAGCAGTATAGTCCGTGTGCGGTGAAGAATGCTGTGATTCCGATCCTATGTAGCCAGTGCGATCTGATTGTAACCTGAGTACCCATCCATAAACGATAAGAGCTCTTGTCCTGCAGTAGCTTTCACCAGTTGGTCAATGCTTGGGAACAGGTAATTGTCCATAGGACATGCTTTGTTTAAGTTAGTGAAGTCGATGCAAATTCGTACTCCTCCATTTCTTTTTAGGTACCAAGACCATGTTTGAAATCCATGTAAGGCATGTGACTTCCCTGATGAATCCTGCTTCCAAGAGTTTCTTGAGATCATTTTCTACTTCACGGTGATATTCAGATGAGAACTTTCGTACCTTGAATGGGATTGTCCCTCTTTAATTCTGAGTTTGTGACCGATTACTTTGGGATATATGTCAGGCATGTCTGACATTTTCCATGCGAAGATGTCTGCGTATTCCTTCAGAAGTTTATGTAACAGATGCTCACGCTCATGACCCATCAGTGTTCCCACTTTTATCATTCCCGGTGTTTCCTTAGTGCCTATATTGACTTCTTTTGTAGGCTCTACTGCAGAAAAGGTTAGTGTGGGATCACCCAGGAACGGCACTTTCGTTAATTGTTATTTGACATCCTTACTGTATGACTTACTCCCTGAGGTGCTAGCACGGTACTGATAACATTGGTACTGAGAACATTGGTATTGGGGATTTCTTAGGGACGCTGTAGATGGTGAAAAATCGAAGAGGAATAAATGAAAAAGAAGGGGTACCGAAATACTACCAACTTTTCGTTTGGGCTCGTGAGTCTTATGGTAACATATGGACGATCTCAAAAATCAATATCCAAATCTGATAACCGGAATCGGATCACAAGTGATCGGTCCGATGCAAGACAAGTCTTGACCAATCCCCTGGATGGATTATGAACCAACTCGACGGTTATGAATAACGTACTTCTTGTTTATGCTTTAATTATATAATCAGAGAATATAATGCGGAAAGTATATCACACAAAACACCAGAGAGTTTTTTAACGAGGAAACTACAACCTGCAGAAAAACCTCGGGACTTCGTCCAGATTGAACACTGCACAGTAAAAACTGTCTACAAACACTAGCCTACTATAAGACTTCGATATGGGATGTAGCAGAGACCAACTCTATCCCTCCAAGCGAATTGGCTACTGTCGCACTCCTTACGTCTCTAGATCCCCCACAGTTCGTCACACACTTGATCCCCAGCTGACGACCTTTACAGGCCTAGAAGTTGCTTTAACCGCTGTTAAAGGCTTGTGCCAATAATTCCGGCTTTGCAACCTCAATTATCAACTGTATGTTTGAGCTGTCCTCTATCAGTTTGACATACGTAAAGCGACTTCCTTCGGATTGCCCCTGGTCATACGAAAATCTATTTACAAGATTGGGCTTACGCTGAAAACCTAGTAATCAATGTCAAACTTGTCTCTACCTCAATTGTAAAAAGAATCACTTAAGAAACTTATACAATTGGAGCTAAATGGGTCTTACAACACGTCATTCGGCCTTGCGTTGCTTCCTTAAACCCTGTAGTTGCGTATCAGTTCTTGAATGGCCTTATTGCAGAAGAGAAGGACCGTAGAATAGACAAGAGCGTAATCAGGCAACCAAGGTTACATGTTAATCCGATTTCAACCACTAAAGTCTCAATCTCCTACCTGTGCTTCCCAACTCTCAAAGAAGTCTTTATAGTCGTTAGGTAAATCCCACAGAGGAACTGTTACCTAATAGAGGATGATATACCAAAACAAGCTTTCACCTAAGTGAAAAGAGTTTACGATCAATTCCACAGAGAAACTTCACGTATGCTTGATGCTTGTGGTTTTCGTTCTGAAACCCTCTATTTATAGCACTCAATAAGATAGGTTGCTTAGGAATAAAGAAACTAGTTGCTTGTTCCACAAGTTTAGCAAGTGCCCCTGTAAAACGAACCCGTTACTTGACTTGCACACAAAGAAACCTAGATTTATCTCAATTGGAAATCTTTATCATTTATCTGCCAAGTGATTTGTTAGCTCAAAATCACTTCAAGATTGATATCCAACAGACCAGAGATAATCTTTATCTTATTGTCACATTGATAATCGTTAGATGGACCACAGAAGATATTTTCGTGATAACCAAGTCCAACTCAGAGATAAAGGAGTTATAAGTTTAACCCGTGTGAAATTCCAGAGAATATCTAGGTGGACGGTGCGGGAACCGTCTTTCTGAATTCCTGCCAAATTCATCGAATCTGTGGTTCACGTACATGTATGTGTACAAATTGATATTTTGGAACTCATCAGTAAAATCCGGAGTCACTGTTCACGAATCGGTTCGTGAACCACCATTGTTTAGAATTAGGGTTTAACTGGATCCGCTGGAAGTTCTGGGTTGGGCGAGTACTTAGACGTGTTATACGCCCTCATCTATAATCCACTGGACTCTTTCTCAAGAGTACTCCTTTAGATTCACCCATATCCTACAAGTGATTTGCAAGCAAAACATTGCTATGGAAAAATGGTATCGAATTGTTTTTACCTGCAAAAACAATGTACCGTCTCTGGGTACTTTCGTAGTGCTCGGAGATCAAAGTCGAACAAGACGAGCCTAAACCAAAAAAATGGCCGTTCACGTCTTGCTTCGGTCACTGAGAGGATAGAGGTTGGTCTAGGGAGGGAAACAGCGAAGAAACTTGAGATCAGGTTGAGGATGTGTTTTGGGTGTAAGAGTTCAAGATCTTCGTCGTGAAGTCGACTAGAAATCTCTAAGGCTAGAAACGTGTTTGGATTCTCAGGTGTGTTTTCTCTGAGGCTCTGATATTCTTATTGTTTCTGTTTCTGTGTTCCAGCCGTTCTGAACGTTCTGCCTTGGAAGATAGAGGAAGCCTTTATTTATAGTTTTGAACTCACCCTGATCTCTCGACAGAGAAGATGGAAGTCGTGGAAGAGTGGGAGAGTGGAGGACATGAGTTGGTTTCTGCAACTGCCTGAGTCGTGTAGAACATGCCCACTCGCGCAATCTTCTCGTAACTGTCCACTATCTCCATCAGTTTCTTTCAACTGCCGTATACCGCCAGACCAATACCCCTAAAGTTATCCCCCCGTGTGATGTTTTGATGTCTCGAGTGAGTGATACGCGGATATTGCGTAGTTGAGTAGAGTAGAGTAGAGTCGTATGACTAATTGTCGCGACCAACATGAGCGTAGTGCCTCCGGGACACGAGTATAGGAGTGGCCTTGGCTGTTGGCCAAGGCCATAAGTGTTTTGCGCCATAGCCCAGGAGGCTACGGCCTTGGTCTTTGGCCAAGGCCAATTTTGAACGCGCTTTGGCGTTAGTTATGTTATGGTGGCGCCATGGCTCATGGCGCCACGGCCTTGGCCTTTGGCCAAGGCCAACCTGTTGTGGCGCCATGGATTATGGCGCCACGGCCCTGGCCTTTGGCCAAGGCCAATTTTTGTGGCGCCATGGATTATGGCGCCAAGGCCAACCTGTTTGCGGCTATATTCCTTGTCACGGCCTTGGCCTTTGGCCAAGGCTAAGTAGGTTTGTTGCGCCTTGCGCCATGGCCTTGGCATCTTGGCCAAGGCTGATTTTTTGTGAATCCATGGTGGCTCCATGGTTTGTGGTGCCATGCTATGTGGCGTTATGGCTTTGCCATCCGGCCAAGGTCGACTTTGGGGCAACCTGTGCCTTAGTCATGGTGTGTGTGCTTATGCTACATCACACTTGGAGTCATGGCATGTTTATCCATGGTATGCTAGACCTACCTGAATTCGGGATTGGGTCCGCTCAAGCCTATTTAGGTTGTTCTATGCTTCTCAGAGAGCTCTGGACCGGCCTTAGAGCTTCAATATTCCTGAGATTCGCATCAAGACTCGCATATTGAGTTGTATTAAGAGTAAATCCATGAGGATACATCTCTATTAACTATTCACCGTGTACCATTGAGCGATCTAGTTCTGGTATCGAGAAGGGTGTCGACACGAAGCAGATCAATGGGTTTAATATGTTGGTGAGGTTGTCAGTACTGCATTATGATATTATCCTCTCCACCGGAGTTAGAGAGAACTCATAGAGAGTTTATTCAGCTCATGGAATGGGTTGCACTCTGAGCTATAAAGATGTGCCTGAATAGGCGATTGCCCTTAATAAGGCGTGGTTTCGAGAGTGTTTTTACAATCTTGTCCCTCTCTCATTTTTCACCATCTACAGAAAGTCCCCTGGTTAGTGTGGGACAGTAATGTTTCATACTAAGCATTCGGATGGTGATGGCAACCTCAATCGTTCTGAGGTTCTCTATTCAACACTAGTACAGGGTCTCATGGAATATACTAAAAGTAAATTCGTATGTAAGTACATACACGTTGCTAAACAGGGATTTCTGGTTAACGGGGTGACAATTATCCTGAGGCTCGGGGCGTTCCAGGTGTAGCCCCTACAGGCCTCGCAGGCCTATCCTCTGGTCGACACTCGGCTCATCTTGACTAAGGAGCTCTTAGGGTTTCTAAACCCATATGGATGCGAGATCACACTTTCGTGTTGTCGCTGGTGTTATTCATTTGGCGCCATATGTTTTATGGGCCACGACTCTTATGGCGCCGCAAGCTCTTGCGGCGCCGTGACTTTTCTAGAGAAGGGGACACTATGCTTAGTGAGGTCCCCAGTGTCATGCATGTGAATACATACATAGGCTAGGTCTTAGCCAAGAAAATGAAAAGAAGGGAGAGGTTTTACCCGTTTTATCAGAGAACTTTTCCTCCTTCTTGTCGTGATCAAGTCCTTGTTTCTCCTTGATCATCTCCACCTGGAGAATGGTTATGCAATTAGCCAATTTCCTGAGCAGCGCCTTTGGTGCAAGCTTGGGTGGTGTACTTTCCAGCAGGACACGTCCATTGGTGTTCAGAATTGAATCTGTAGTGTTGAGTGAGGTGGAGCACCGATGCTTTACGAGACAATGACCAATCCAGTGGTAATCGGTAGCAGTAGTTGGTAGAGAGGTACGGGGGAGTCGATCGTATTCTTTATTCTTGGTGTGGATCTGAGAGTTTTTTGTCTTAGTGTAGAGGATGTGTCGTCTCATCTCGGTATCCCCTTTATAGAGACTCCCCCGAAAGCACAATGATCGCGCTAAGTCCCCAGTCGTTGAGGAGGGTGTTGGTGTCGAAATAGGCGAACTTCTTGATGAAGATGTTTACCTTGCCGTCTTTACTGAGTAGTGAAGTTGTAGGAGGACATTGGAGCTATGAGTTGTTTCTCCATGAGATGTGGCGCCATGGGGTGTGGCGCCATGGACTTGGTGGCTCCGTGGAGGTTGGCGCTGTGAGCTTTGCACCATAGTCTATTCGTTGTAAACTCCGGCAGTCTGCGTCTTGCGTGTCTCCTGATGTTGGCGCCATATATCTTGACTCAATGGTTGTATCACCACGAAATTTTTACGGGTTCATTAATTAAATACCCCTAGAATTTAATCCCTTCATTATTATCCTTTACACAATATATAATTATCTCTCACCTTCTAGAAGATTATATCCCGGAATAATAGATTACCAAACTATCCTTCTATTAAAATAAGGTTACAGGAAAAAAAAAAACGAATTCATTTCATTTCAGATTCTTCTTCTCTCTCTTCGGTTTCTTCACCTCTCTTTGCATCTACCAAAAGGTCCAAAACCGATCTACCAAACCAGATCTACCAAAACTGAATATTTCGAAAACCAGATCTACCAAAACTGATAGAGATACACATTTAGCAATTAAAAATTGAATTCGAATTAAAAATCGATACACAGTTTCAGTTTAGGTATTAAAAATCGAATTCGAATATTCATTTGTAGGATTCAAGGTTGAAATATTCATTTGGTAAAGGTACGCACAGAGATTGTGTTACTGATTTAGCGATTTTCAAATAATCTCTCGATTTTGATTTTGTTAGGGTTTTAATTTTTCATTTCACGATTTTGATTTTGTTTCAATTTTGCTGATTGATTTTATTGATTCATGCTGATAAATGTCGAATGATTCTCTTGCATGTACTTAAAACCCTAACTTGGGAATTTTTGTTGAATTAGAGAAGTAATAAAGAGAAGAAGAACAACACAATTACAGGTGAAAGAAGTTGTTCTTGGTTTTATTTTTAATGATATTGATGTTTGTAAAAATGTGACTGTACCCTTACTTTTATCATTGATGTTTATTTGTCAAAATGTAGAATGATTCTTCTTTCGATGCTTTCGACACTTCTAGATTGCGTTATATGTCATGTGGAATGTAATTTTTGCATCTTAATAGTCACCTTTTGATGCGAATAGATGAAAAGTCATTTTTTAGGGATTTTTTACAGTATCACAATAAACAGTTTCATGCTTTATGTGAGATGCATAACGTGCACACTGTTTTGACAGTAGAGGCCTTTTAGTGATGAAACTGGAACAACTTTAGGCGTTAGTGGTTTAGCATCTGCATACTCTTATAACTGGAGATCTGTTTTATTTTGTGATGCTTGTGTGAGCTATAATTGTAGTTAGTCACCACACTAACGTGAACTGTTAATCCTTCAAATGTATTTAGTTTATGTACTTGTGTGCAAAATTAACTATTGAGTTTGAAAGTATATATATTGAATCTACTTTACCTGCCAACTGGAAAAGATCTTCCGTTGATTCTGATAAGTAAATAAGTTTTCAAGGCTTGCTGCTTTCTGTTGTATCTGTTTCGTCGGGACGATGCCCGTGGATTACCAATCTTGTTAGTAATTGTGGCCTAGTAGAGCTTACTGGTTGTCATGCGAGACTTCCAACTTACCGTTTAATTGCACACGAGAAATGCAATTTGAACCAGATAGATTGGATTATTTTGTCCTGTAAAATTCAGGAGGTTGTCAAATGTTTGACATGCATAGTTTTAATATCCATATTATATGCATTGCCATAAGTACATCATGAATACACAAATTTTTATTGAGTAGGTATTAGTTTGTCAATCTGATTGCAGCAAGAAAGTGATTTAACTACCTATTTCTCTTGTTTTTAAACAGATTTAGAAAGAACATGAAGCCGACACCGAGAGCGAAATTGCCAGCAAGCAAAACATCTGCAAGAAAGAAGAAATAAAGCACACCATCTCCAAATACAACTGGAAAAAACATCTGAAATGTTCGTCTGAAACATATGAAACTTGTTTGTGAAAAAACTTTAAATGTGGGTCTGTGTAGGATTGGAAAACATCTTAATGTAGGTCTCCAAGAATTTCGCCTTAAACATGGCATTGTATCTTAAATACATCAACCATTGCAGTAATGGTGAACGACTGATTAACATTTTATATCTTAAAAAGTATAAAAATGAGGGAATGAAATATTATGTTTGGCTAACGGAGTTAGCTTCATATTCAAACTGGACCTTGCAAATAAATTCAATTTTTACGGAGGCCTTTGACATCTAATACCCAAATAGAGCCTACTAGCACAGTTAGCACTAAAGGTAGAGCCAACCAGTCCAGATGGTACAAAATAGTCGAGCCAACTATCTAAGATGGCAGCATTAAGTGCAGCGAACTCGCTTAATGGGTACCAAAAGTGTCCTTGCAATATTTAAGCGAACCTAGCGTGAGTCGAATACGCAACTTCTGATATAGAGTCGGTTGTACTACCATTGCACCATAGATACTTCTTGAGAAGATACAAGCATACCAAATCCAAGGAAACCAAAATACAACCAACTAGCACAGTTGGCACCAAAGGACGAGCCAACTAGCCAAGATGGCACCAGAAAGGCGAGCCAACTTGTCAAGATGGCACCAAAAAGTGTTGTCTGACTAATAAGTGTTCTTGCAATCTTTAACGAGGGAACCTAGCGTGGGTCGAAGTCGAACACACATCTTTGGACATGGAGACAATTGTGCTACCATTGCACATAGATTTTTTTTTGGGACAAAGTATATACCAAAAAACTAAACCAACTAGCCTAGTTGGCCCTACTAAATGAACAGCCAACTAGGCAAGTTGGCACTAATCACGAGCACAGCCTACCAGGCAACTTCACACTAAACAAGAAACCAGTTATGTAAGCTTGGATAGGAGCCAACTAGTCAAGATGGCCTCAAAAGATGAAACAAACTTACCTAGATGGCATCAAAGGTAGATCCAACTACCGTAGATGGCACCAGAAGCTGAAGCCAACTTGCCTAGTTGTTACCAAAACTGTCATTTCAATCTTTATGGAGTGAACCTAGCGTGAGTCGAACACGCATCTTCCGACATGGAGTCAGTTGTGCTACCATTGCACCACAGATTCTTCTTGAAGGGATACAAGTGACCTTGTTTAAGATGAACAACCTAAATGATGCAAACACTTTACATCCCTTGGGAATGGTATACCCTGTCCATTTCCATGCATGCACATAAAAACAAGTGAACACACGAACAACGGCATACCACGTTATAACTAGCAATGACACTAGTACTGGAAGACAATGTAGCAATCTAAATCTATATCTGCAATCTTTATCTCTTTATTAGACCTTATTTTGTATACAAGTGAACCAACTAACAATAACACTATAGCGGCAGGAAAATAAAAATGTAAATTAGTAACCATATATGAAACCAGTTTGATCCAACCAAAATACTTGGATTAGCCTAGTACGACAAAGCAATAACTCTAGGCAATGAGTATATTAATATCATTATCAGAAGTAAAAAAAAGAAAAGAAAAAAAATGAACCAATTCAAGTATCAACCAATTAGTAACTACAATTGAAGCATAGAAATCAACATAGCATTGAATAATATGAAATCTACAGTACTAATGGTGTGCACTTACAGTCCACTAATCATTCTCGATCGAAGGAGAACTCGAATTTCTTCATTTTTTAAAAGCCAACTACCGTCACTGCCACCATCAATCCATCATCTTCTTCTTTACCATCAATACAATCCACCATTACCATCATCACAATACAAAATGAAATTAAATATTTCTACACAACCACCACCGTCATCATCTTCAACAACTAATTTAATTTGATACGATGCTTCTCCACCACCACCACAACCCTCATCAAAACAAAATAAAAACAAAACTGATCGAGATCTGAACTTTGAATAAAATTAAATTCGTAATCCGTTAAACCTAAATTTCAATATTGAGATAACAATAAATTGCATCTATCATAATCATACCTCCTGTTGTTGAATCTTTCAACCAAAATGGAATAAAATTGAATCTCTTGATCCGTTCTGTTTTGTTCTTCAAGCCTAATCCAATTGAAATTGAAATTAATCTAACGATTTTATGCTCCAGATTAGGTTTCGGAAATCAGTTTTTCGTTGAACCGATTGAAAATCGATTGTTTTGTTGCTGTTGCTGGTGGTGGATTCGGTGGAAGTACAAGAGATGGTGCTGGAACTGGTGGTGGGATTGGTTGAGGTGATGGTGTAATTACAGGAGGTGGTGGCGGTGGAGTTCTGCTAATTAGAAGTGAAGAAAAAGTATCGATGAATTGATACGCTACCAAAGGTTAAATTAGGAATTATGAAAAATAAGTTTTTTACGGAGACCTTTATTTTTATCCCTCAGGGATATTTGTATTAGCCCGTCAGAACGAGGGACTTTTTTTCAATTTCCTCAAATTTTTACACGTGGTAGTAAACATCCAGGGAAGTATTGTGTCCAAATATCTCTTCGAGGCCCCTCGTATATTTTCCGCAGTACTCGGCGTGGTCTTGCACATGATTCCTGATTGCGCGTCTCGCTTGTACTGTAGGGTTCGTGTCGTATCTCCCAATCCCCTTGGTGGATTGGTACGAAATTTTAGTATGTGTTGGGATACATACATAGAAAGATTGTGTCCGAAAATCTTTCCAAAATCCCTTGTGGATTTCTCAAACCGGTGGTTTCTTCGCGACGAAAGTTGCTGGCGCAGGAAATTCTGACAGCTCTTCTTTTCTCCAATGTTCACGCCATATTTCTCAAACCACATGGATTTATTGTATGAAATTTTACCACAAAGTTGTAGACATTAAAACGGAGTTTGTGTATAAATTTTACCCAAGGACTCCTCACGAGCTTTCTGCAGCAACTGTTTTAGTTTCGTATGTAAGTTCTGTCCACTTGCTTCGGTGCGCTGTAATGTTGGCGCCATATCTCTTGATCCACAGATTGGATTGCCACTAAAATTTTACACATAACATAATACACCTGAAGGAAGATGTTGTCTAAAATTCACCTTCACTGATCTTCCGCGTTGCTCGTTTTCGTAAAGGTTGTCGTACAGCGAATTTGGTATGTAGTCGTGAGCACGTCTTTGTTTGTCTCCGGAGTAGGTTTGCTCCATGGAGACCCAAAATAAAATGATTTCTCCAAAATATGGTTTACCGTAGTTGGTTGGTAGCTCTAACGCTGAGGTCGTAGGCAATGTTGTTGATTAGAGTTCTTCTCTTGAGTCTCCCTTCCTTCGAGAGATCTGTAGCGGGTAGTCCCATGCTGTATGGACATTTCTGGTCGAGTAGGCTCTTCCCATGATGATGAAGCGCTTTGGCAGAGACAAGGGAGCATCTGTTGTACTTCACGTTTCCCTTTAGGTCGTGGCAGCCGGTATTGCTATCGGTACTTGGTGGAGTGAAGAGCGGCGGTGGTGAGGAGTCCCCAGATATGTTTTCTGATATCCTATCAGCACCTCTTGTTGAGTTCGCCTTCCCTCGTGCAGACACATGTGTATTGTCCTTTCGAAGACGAGGAGGAGACTCATCGGGTCGGGGTAATCCAGTTGCTCCATCTTATTCAGACGTCTAATAACTCCAGTACTTCGTCGAAGATGATGAGTCTGGGAATCCTGTATAGGCTTCAGTCCTCGTACTCCTTGCGGTTGTTGTTGCAGATCTGCATCTTGTGGTTGGGTCACATTCTTGCTTAGGACCCTTTGAGTTGTATTGTGTCGATACCCTGTCGTTTGGTTGCTGGCGGGTCTCCTGTTATCACGAGCTTCTTCAATCCTTACAGCTTGGATCCTTTCTTATCAAGACAGGGACGGTTGCGGTTGATTACCCTGCGGCTTCGACAGTTTGAGGTCTGAACTTCCTCCAGTGAGGAGCATCCCATGAGAGAGGGGTCTTTTGGATAGGGAGGTTGGTGTGGACGAGATAGAGATGCGCCTCCTCCTCTTGGTTCTCCAGGGGGTTTCTCTCAGTCGAGTAGCAGAGTTGGGTTGTTGGACATGCTTGTGTTCAGGTTTGTCTTGAGAGTCCAAACCCTGGAGTTCCTGGCTGGCTGCAGTGGCAACTCTGGAAGCCCCCATGTCTCGTCGTCATTCTATTAGTGATGATGGAGTTGTCCGTCCCTTCAGTGTTTGTTGGTAAGTCCTTTGTTGCCATGGGTACTATGAGCTTGATTTACCCTTTTTCAATAGTTGCAGCGCCGTGACTTGTGGCACCATCACCCATGGTGTCGTAGCTTGTGGCATCGTGATCCGTGGCGCCGTGACTTGTGTTGTGATCTTCTTTGACCCATAATGTCACCTGAAGTCTTCAAAGCGTGCTCAAAGTCGTATGCTCCGGGTGTGTCACCTTGTAGTTGGACTCTTCCTCTTTTTCCCTTTGGTGATGGTACTCACGGAAGGTAAGTTGTTGTCGTACTGCTCGTTGATGAGGTTGATGTCGCCGTCGGCATCACAAGCCTCTTCGCTTCTTAGGGGTTTGGCCCTCTCCGGTAGCGCTGGTGCAGGCGAGGCAAGTCTTTTGCAGTTTTATGGAGGGCTCAGTGGACAAGGATCATTTCGCAGAGCTTCAATGTCGGGTAAGGTTGTCGTACTAAATGCAGTGGGGCTCCGGGAATTTCTGAGTCTCAGTACTCGGTGGTGTCGATGCTCCCCCCTTGGGTAAGGGGGCCCTCTACACCCTGTGCGGGCACGTTAGCCAGTGCTGGTGAACTGGCGTCGTCTCCTCCTTTGGGTTCTGGAGTGGTCTCTTCAAATCGTCTTTTGCGGCATATCCGTGTGTGTTTCTCTCCATGTTGAGGTTCTCCTTGAGTAGAGATCATCTCGTCATCCTAGACGGGGATCGCTGCGGTGTTCGTATTAGTAGTGGGAGTTCCTTTGGCTTGTGAACTTGTTGACGGTTTCGTGGTTACAGTTTCGATATGAGCCGAGACTTCAACTTGGGTCTTGATCGTCTTTCCAGAAGATCGTCTCGACACTTGGCTAGTTCCTCCAAGGTTGGCGTCCTTGGCACTTCCTCTTCCTTTAGGGTGGTAGCCTATGTAACTGTGTTTTCCCCCTCCTTTTGTTTGAGGTTGAACAGTTCTGCATATTCTTTGAAGTCTGGGATGGTCTCTAAGACTTCGGGTGGTATGTCGTAGGGGATGAGTTCACCTTCTCCTCGGAGCTTGTCACGTACAATTCCAGACTCCGGAAGGGCTTTGATGGAGATTCTTATGGCTGTGCCAATGTCTACTGCCGGTTTTCCAGGGTTTTTCTCTCGAGTAGCTTTCCTCGTGGTGAGTCCCCAGTGACTCGGTGAATGTGGGCTATCAAATAAGAGAGGGGTGGACGAAGTACCTTCTTGATTGAGGGGGTCCTCATCGACTCCCCTAGGTTCTGCAGGCGCGACTACTGCCTTGCTGCTCTTTTGTACAAAACGCTCCATGAACTCCAGAGGGAGCGTCTCTTGGTTGTTGTAGATCCATGGGCGTCCCAGCATCATGTCGCTCTCGAGGACTCCCTTAACAGTGTGAAACTACGTTATGGTTGGGATCGTGGCGATTTCGACGGGAAGGTCGAATCACCCGTAAGTGCGTACTTCGACCCCGTCAGGACCTTTGATGAGGGCAGGGGCGTGGATGGCTCTTCTGCGAGGGATGTTAGCGGCTCTGAGAGTATTGGCTGAGATGATGTTCACTGGGAATCCCGGGTCGATGAGTGTCTTCGAGAATTCAGTATGAGACAGGCGGGCGGTTGTGAGAAGTCCCCAGCCTTGTCCTTCTGTTGGTTGTTTCTGCTTGGACATTGTCTGCTCATTGTCTTCCTTGAAGGGTAGGCGTTTTCCCGACACTACCATGTTGAGTGCTGTGAACATGTCTTTCCGCTGTGGTTTCGAGAGACAGAGAGCCTCGTATTATCTCCTCCACTCTCTTGTTCACCGGCTCCTCAGGGAAGGTGAATGCTCGAACGGATAGAGGATCTTGATATACTCCTTCGTTTCCTAGGTGCATTCCCCGGACTTCTCCTTGGCTTGGAAGATCTGCTTAAGGGTAAAGCAGTCCTTGGTAGAGTGAGTAGTAACTCGGTGATAGCGACAATACCTTAGGCTTGCTACCTCTTCAGTTGTAGGAGGGCGTTGAGTCGAAGGGAGTTCGATTACCCCGTCCTGGATCCGAGTGTTTAGCAACTCTAGTACCTCCTCCATGGGAAACTGGTAGTCTGGTATCTCTGACCTGGCTTTCTGCCTCCGCATCTCCGGTTGATGTGGTCCTCATTGGTTCATATTCTTGTTTGGGGGCCCGGAGTTGAATTAGTGCGTTTTGGATGCGTACCTTCCGTGGCAGGGCCTTTTCTCCGTACTTCGTGCGGGTACGGTGGTCGGTGTGGATAAGTAGCGCCACCTCTCTTTCTCGATTTCGTAGTAGCTTTTCCAAGTCGTTTGTCGTGACGTAGCGGGATGGTTGTCCTTCTCTTTGGCGAGACTCTTCTGGAGCAGGAGGTGCTCCATCACCTTGGATGTGGATGACGGACTAAAAGGCACTGTAGCGGCTGCCTTAGGGATTCCCTTGACTGGTGGATTCAACAACTTCGAGGTTAGAGTTTTGAGACAATCCAGGATACCTAGTCGCGTGTCGAACATCTTGTCTTGGTTTCCTGTGAGGACATCTTAACGTTTGGCCGACTCATCCATAGTTAACGCTCCCGACATTCTTTTCTCTTTCTCGGTGGTAGCGCCAACCTCAGTCTTGGAGGAAGGGTTCTTCTCAGAGGTTTGGGTTGGAGCGTTAGGAGTTATTGGGGTGATGGGTATAGCCGAGATGATAGGTATTGAAGAGGAAGTATCTTGGGTAACAGGTACATTGGGTGTATTGCTGGATGCAGGTGGGTTGGTAGGTGTTGCGTTGGAGGCTACAGCACCGTCAGTTGAAGAGTTGGGGTTTTTGGCGTCTGATCCCGACTTAAGTCCAACCATCTTTGAGCAAGTTTCTCTGGAACCGAGAGAATGATCTCCCAATGTGGTCGCCAACTGTTTTTACCTGCAAAAACAATGTACCGTCTCTGGGTACTTTCGTAGTGCTTGGAGATCAAAGTCGAACAAGACGAGCCTAAACCAAGAAAATGGCCGTTCACGTCTTGATTCGGTCACAGAGAGGATAGAGGTTGGTCTAGGGAGGGAAACAACGAAGAAACTTGAGATCAGGTTGAGGATGTGTTTTGGGTGTAAGAGTTCAAGATCTCCGTCGTTAAGTCGACTAGAAATCTCCAAGGCTAGAAACGTGTTTGGATTCTCAGGCGTGTTTTCTCTGAGGCTCTGATATTCTTATTGTTTCTGTTTCTGTGTTCCAGCCGTTCTGAACGTTCTGCCTTGGAAGATAGAGGAAGCCTCTATTTATAGTTTTGAACTCACCCTGATCTCTCGACAGAGAAGATGGAAGTCGTGGAAGAGTGGGGGAGTGGAGGACATGAGTTGGTTTCTGCAACTGCCTGAGTCGTGTAGAACATGCCCACTCGCGCCATCTTCTCGTAACTGTCCATTATCTCCATCAGTTTCTTTCAACTGCCGTAGACCGCCAGACCAATACCCCTAAAGTTATCCCCCCGTGTGATGTTTTGATGTCTCGAGTGAGTGATACGCGGATATTGCGTAGTTGAGTAGAGTAGAGTAGAGTCGTATGACTGATTGTCGCGACCAACATGAGCGTAGTGCCTCCGGAACACGAGTATAGGAGTGGCCTTGGATGTTGGCCAAGGCCATAAGTGTTTAGCGCCATAGCCCAGGAGGCTACGACCTTGGTCTTTGGCCAAGGCCAATTTTGAACGCGCTTTGGCGTTAGTTATGTTATGGTGGCGCCATGGATCATGGCGCCACGGCCTTGGCCTTTGGCCAAGGCCAACCTGTTGTGGCGCCATGGATTATGGCGCCACGGCCTTGGCCTCTGGCCAAGGCCAACCTGTTTGCGGCTATATTCCTTGTCACGGCCTTGGCCTTTGGCCAAGGCTAAGTAGGTTTGTGGCGCCTTGCGCCATGGAGGCCAAGGCTGATTTTTTGTGAATCCATGGTGGCTCATGGTTTGTGGTGCCATGCTATGTGGCGTTATGGCTTTGGCATCTGGCCAAGGTCGACTTTGGGGCAACCTGTGCCTTAGTCGTGGTGTGTGTGCTTATGCTACATCACACTTGGAGTCATGGCATGTTTATCCATGGTATGCTAGACCATCCTGAATTCGGGATTGGGTCCGCACAAGCCTATTTAGGCTGTTGTATGCTTCTCAGAGAGCTCTGGACCGGCCTTAGAGCTTCAATATTCCTGAGATTCGCATCAAGACTCGCATGTTGAGTTGTATTAAGAGGAAATCCATGAGGATGCATCTCTATTAACTCTTCACCGTGTACCATTGAGCAATCTGGTTCTGGTATCGAGAAGGGTGTCGACACGAAGCAGATCAATGGGTTTAATATGTTGGTGAGGTTATCAATACTGCACTATGATATTATCCTCTCCACCGGAGTTAGAGAGAACTCATAGAGAGTTTATTCAGCTCATGGAATGGGTTGCACTCTGAGCTATAAAGATGTGCCTGAATAGGCGATTGCCCTTAATAAGGCGTGGTTTCGAGAGTGTTTTTACAATCTTGTCCCTCTTATTTTTCACCATCTACACAAATCTATCTCACGCCCTTGTAACCTTAGTATTCGTGGGAACCAATACTTACATAACACATGGTTATGTAGACAAGAATACGATCTCAATCGCTATTAGTATCTCTACTAAAGTAGCCGACTATTTCGAAAGTTAGAATAAGTAGAATATAAGAATTTCCATAAAAGTCATAACTCCTACTAACCTTTTGTCGATGAAGAATAATTGATGTCTTCTTTGTCTTCACAGTCTTAGTCTTCAAGGTCTCTACTACTTTGTCTATATCCCAATTCTGAAATCTAAACTCTAGTATCCTAAATCAAGATTGTGTTTTGACACCTAAAACTGACAACGTAGCTTGACATACCAACGCTAATGGGTTTGACCGGACAATGCCCTAACAATCCCCCCTTTGTCAATTTAGTGACAAAACCAATTTACATATGGATTCAAAAGATATATAATAAAGATCTAACCCAGATGTATCTTGATTTCTTGAATTCTTCAACTTCTCCCTTGAGTCTTGATGTGTTCTTTTAACTTTTGTTGAAAAATCCGAATGCAGACACTACAACATATCCATCTCAAACAAGTTTAAGTTTACATGAGTTAATATTCTAATCCCACATGTTGTTTGTGCAAAGAGTAAGAATCTTAGCAAACTTTAAAGT
>JAJJMA010156630.1:0-12259 GCA_023529015.1 Papaver nudicaule | reverse complement strand
ATTTTGACAGTGTTGCTGACGAAAATCTTTCCAATGCCGAGGTAAATTTGATAATCTTCTCATGCTAAGCTTTTATTATATAGCTTGAAGCATATCATTAAATTTTTGTTTGCCTTGAACCCTTCTTTCAGCTTGCTGTCAAAGAAACACAAGTCTCTGAGGATACCGACATTGCCGGTGGAAATGCTGCAACTAGGCGGGCTCTTCTTGAGTTTCCTCATGCTGGTTTGGCATACAATCCTCCCCATGAAACGATTCTTCCTGGTCATAAACTAGTGGGAAGATTTAATGTCCCAGAGAGACACGTCCCACTGTATGAGAAGATATGGAATCGTCATGGTCACTTCATCATTGCTGGAAGAAGTACCTGCTTCCATACATGTGTTGGTATTGTAATCGACCTTATGAACGCGATTTCGAAGATGGAGGCTACCCCGCTGAGAGACGTGACTAACGAGGCATTGAATGAGATAGAAGAGTTGATTAACATCTTCAAAACATTCGGACTCAATTTGCTTTGGCTTCAGGCGAGAATCCCATATGTTCGACTGAGGCGCGCCGCTATTGGTCAATTCACCCATGATTTGGTGAAGCAAGAAGAGAGGAATCATGCTGCCATGACTGAGGAACTCCGTAAGTTAACCGAAGAGGTGAAGAAGAAGACTGCTCATATTGCCCTTATAAAGAAAGCAGCTGATGACGGAGCGAAATCTTCATTAGATGGTTGTTTCTGAAAGGTTTCAGGAGCAAAACGTTTTTCTCAGTAGAATTTTATTTTGCTTGGTTTTATGAACAAAGGTTTTGTAGGAATTGATTATTTTGAACTCATAGGTTTTGAACTTGAATTCTTTCTTGAATTGACTTGTTAAAAGGCAAGAGATTGCTTGCACTTTTATTTTGGAGGAATTGAAATTACAGGAAATAAATAAACTCTAGTGAATCTTCATATCTTCTTGAGCCACTTGCCGTTGACCACCATGTTTGAGAGCCTCTCATGTATTGCACTTATCATGTATCGTGCATCAGGCATGACTCGAGATATAACATAAGGTCCCTCCCAGTTTGCTGTGGACCCCGGAATAGAAGTTACTTTTCGGTTAGTGCGTCGCATAACCTTATCTCCTTCTTGAAAAGCAGCCTTAGGAACCCATGACATCTCAGGTGTCTTTCGCCTATAAGACCGTTGCTTTGTCCGGGCCCACCTATTGGAAGTGGCCTTGATTTCCTCCTGAGGTGCCTCAAAGGATTCGATAGACTTGTTGCAATCAAGTCCCCATGTCGGAGAACTATCCAATCCTTGTGTAGGGACACGTTGGATAGGATTTCCGTGAACTAAATAATTCTGAATAAAGTATTTCAAATCACTTTCACATACCTCTTTGAATATCACCAGAGTTTCGGACCCCACGCGGTACTCTAGTTTTCCCACGTTGCAGCTTTCTTGGTCAAACATGAACTCCTGGCCTTTGATAATTACTGGTGAGATTGTAGGCACAAATCTATTCCCATGGAGCCAGGGACGTCCTAAGATCATGTCGTGTTCCTCATCCTCTTTGATTACATGAAACTTGGTTTTGGTGCGAGCAGAGTCCACCTTCAGATCCAGAGTAACATGACCATATATATCTTGGAGATTTTCTTTCGAATCCTTCGTCACGGTGGGATAGTAGATGACATCCCATCGAGAAATCCAAATTGCTTGAAGTGTTTTGATTGGGATCAAATTAACCATAACACCAGCATCAATTTGAACTTTCTTAAAATTCGTACCTTCGAGACGAGCAGAGATAATTGGTATTGGAACACGTTCTCCCGCCATCATCTCTGGTGTGACTTCATCAGGCTTTGGCTGAACTTTTTCAGGTACAGGTAGTTCTTTGTCGCTAGCAATCCAGCTGAGGGCAGCGAAAATGTTTCTTCGCTGACTTCTAAAAAAATGCAAGAGCTCGCATAAATTCTCCAGTAAATAATTAGCAGTTTGCTTGACGTATTCTCCGGAGATGGTGAAATTTCGAATGTTGGGTTGATGTTGAGGTTGATGCTGAGGGAGTGGATTCTTATGCACGCCCTCAGTCCCCAAGTTCAACTCTCCTGACTCGATCTTTTCGTTGAAGATTTGCTCGAGTCGATGACATTCGCTGGTGGGATGATTGACGAATCGATGAAAATGACAATACTTGGGATCAGTCATTTCTTGTGCCGTAGGCTCTCTCCGTACAGGAGGTAACTTGATAGCACCATCTTGAATCCATGCTTCCAGGAGCTCTATTACTTCATCCATAGTACTTGGGAAATCAGGAATTTTAGGAAATTCCCTTGGTTGTCGTGGTGATTTTGGCGCAGGGGCATTAGCTGGGACTCGTGTAGGAGCCTGAGATTGGGCTGGGGCTGCGCGTTTTAATTGTGGGGCCTCAGGAGTAGGCTCCTTCCTCTTAACACCTTCAGTGACAGCATGAACTGAGGGAAGAGAACTATATTGCTTGTTGACGAGTCGCTTGCTGGCACGCGTCTCACCACGGCTTTCTTCAGTTTTTAGAGGCCTGGGCCTTTCTAGTAGCGCAGGTGCAGTAGTGGCGGATCGTTTGGCAGACTTATGGAGCTTGGTGAAATTATTAATATCCAGATTCTCCAATAAGGCCCGATATACTGGTATCATTCCATTGATGCAAAGCTCCACTAACTGCAACTCTGTCACGTTTGGATCATTGCAATCCACTGAGCGAGTTCTGAACCTCGTCACATAATCATCCGGATGTTCATTGTTTCGCTGATAGAGTCTTCCCAAATCGGAGAGAGTGAGTTGCTCGGATACAAAGAAATACTTCTTGAGGAAAGCATTAACCATCTGGCTCCAGCTGAGGATGCTGTTGGGAGCTAGATTATTATACCAAGTGTACGCTTTTCCCGTCAGAGATTTCGAGAATTCTTTGAGACATACAACTTGATTTCTTTCATGTATTCCCAATGATTCTAGGAAGCGAGAGATATGTTCTCGGGCATTCCCAATACCATTACACATTGAAAATGAAGGCGTGACATATCCTTCAGGAAGAGACTCACGTTGAATTTCAATTGGATATGGAGGTTGATGACGATGAAACAAATCTGAATTCTCCATGCTCTGAGCTTGCAAGAGATTCTGTAAATCTTCACGAGTAACAAAGTTGTGTTGAAACCCCGTGCTTGGCTCACGTGTGGTATGGACACGAGTGTCTTGATCATCAGGAATAACATGAATCTGAGAAGGACCCGCCCTGTTGGAATGAGCAAGGGAATCTGCACGTGCAAACCCTGGGTTTGTTGGAGGCGTCAGCTTCTCTGAAAGTGTCCTCAAGCAAGTCAGCAACTCCATCTGGGTTTTCACCATATTATTCTGACTTAAGGCTAGATCTTGTTGGGTCTTCATGAGATCCATGATGCTAGGTGAGTCTTCAGTACTCCTTGTTTCTCCTGTGCGGGGCCCGAAGAGAAAAGCTTCTGTGCGGCTTGAGATAGGAGTGTAAGGAGTAGGAGAGATAGTGGTATTGGTAGTCCCCACCATATGAGATAGGGGGGACGTGGTATTGGATAGGATAGGCGTGGTGGATCCCACCAGAGGAGATGACACGCCCAAGGGAGAATTGGATAAGGTTGATCATATCTGGGTTGAGGCAGACACAAAATTAGGGTTTTGAGTAGTGATAGGGTTCACGTTTTGCATGGTGGGGCCAGCAGAGGCCATGGCGCCACTAACCCTAGGATTTGTAGCCCCACTCATAACGGATGAGGTTGTGGGACCACTGGTGATATTTGGAGAATTAATATTCTCTGAACTCTGCCTCCTGGTTTCAACCATATTTTCTTACAACTGAGATAATGACCTCCCACTGTGGTCGCCAAATGTTTTAGATGTAAAACAATAAAGAGAATCTGAGGGGTAAAGTGTGAAGTATGATGATGTAATAAAAGATTGTAATGGTATTCGAGAGGTCAAGATCGAACAAGACTCGCCTAAACCAAGAAATGGCCGTTCGAGTATTGCTTCAGTTACAAGAAGAGGATATAGGGTTGGTTTAGGGAGGGAAGCAGAGAAAGATGAGATCAGAGAATTGCTATGATTTTCTGTGATGTTGAGATTGATATTGCTAAAAGAATGGATATTCAGTTCTCACTAGATATTAAATGCTGAATGAGAAGAGTTAATCAATTATCGATAAGATTGATTGATTATACTTGTACTGAATTAAACTGTTGAACTTGTCTGTTTGTGTTGTTGTTGTTTCCAAACTGGTCGAGTGACCTATTTATAGCAATAGAATTCCAACTGATCTCGTAAGAAGTGGAAGAAGTGGAAGAGTGGGATTGAGGAGTGAGTGGGGTCAGTTGTTAAGAGTCTTGCGCCTAATAATAGGGAAGACTAACAACCCAGTACCTTATCCCATCTTTCCAGCAACGTTCACACGACTTAGTGTCTTTCCCGTTGAGTGATTGAGCCGTTGCAATCACACGTGCCGTAAACCGCCAAACCAAAACCCTAAAGAATATCCCCCCATGTAACTAATCTTGATTCTCGTAAGATTTGTTAAATATTTGTTAAGTCAAAGATGACTAGGTGCAAGTCGTACCAATTACTGGTAAACTCAGGACTTTGCGATAAGATAGAGATTTAAGCGATAAGCTTGAATATCCCTTTGAGATTTGGTCTAAGGATTGAGCCGGGCAATCGCCATTTAAACCAATGAGATAAATCTAAGGGTTGAGCTAGCAACCGCCATTTAGATAAGATAAGTCTAAGGATTGAGCTATGCAATCGCCATTTAGACTGAGAGGATTTCAGCAACTCTCTGTGGCAATAGTCAAGTAAATACGACTTTCGATTTGCCATAAATATGAGAAATTGGCTTGTGGCATGTAATGCACCAATTCTCTGAGTAATGAATACATATGAATGTCCAAAATAATATAAGTCATAGCCATGAGCCATGATTAAGAATTATAGCACTGATTTATAGAAGCAAGTCCATAATCTGGAAAAACAGACGAATGATGCTATCACAGCGTAGCCATCATCAAGAATGCATAAGCATTGCCAATATAAGACCTAAAGATAGGCCACAATAATAATAATAAGCCATGTTGCATGGCATAATAATCCTATAGGGAAGTTAGGCATAGGACGCAAAAAGATAAGCCATAACATTTATGTTATTTTCGGATTTCTGAACAGCTTGCATGTTATCCATTCATAAAATCGCCCAGGCCAGCCTATATTCGATAAAATTCCGAATTTTTAATATGTTGTAGAGAACTCACAGAGGAAAAACTTCCGTGAGGAAGCGCCTCCTAATTGTTCACGGATTGGGCTGTAAAAATCGTCCATTGAAGAAATACGTGAGCTGCCAGATTTCCGAGCTCGATTAGGAAACTAGAGTATTATGGACTCAATAAAATCCATAATCCTCTAGGATTTGGATCAGTGGGACCCATAAATAGAGGGGAGGCTAGGAAAAGATATACTCTAGCCCCAAGGGAGCAAAGATAGCCGTGAGAGAGAAGACGGCCATGGACCTCCATGAGTACAAGCGAGGGAAAGCCATAAGGCCTCCAATGTTTGGCCAAGGCACGACTTTGGCCTCCAAGAGTTTGGCCAAGGCATAGCCGTGAGCCTCCAAGCAATAAGCTAGGGCATGGCCGTGGATATCCAAGAAACTAAGCAAGAGGGATGCGTGGGCATCCAAAGATAAAGCCAAGCTATAGACGTGGATGCCCAAAACTAAGGGCAAGGATGTCCGTGGGCATCCAAAATCAGGGCAAGCTAATGGCGTGGGTACCCAAAATCAGGCCAAGGAGGTAGCGTGGGCACCCAAGTGCCAAGGCAAGCTAATGGAATGGATATCCAATACTAGGGCGAGCTAATGGCATGGATATCCAAAGCCTAAGGCAGGGATTGGCCGTGGGCCTCCAAGCATTAAGGGAAGGGACGGCGTGAGCATAAGGATAAGGGAATTGTCGTGGGATAAGGATTAGGCTAAGGGATTGCCGTGGGATAAGATTAGGCTTTGGGATGGCGTGGACACCCAAAATCAGGCCAAGGCGTGGCCGTGGGCGTCCAAAGGTTAGTGCAAGGAGTGGCCGTGGGCCTCCAGGGGTTAGGCGAGCTAGAAGATGTGGATACCCAAATTTAGGCCAAGGAAGTGGCGTGGGCATCCAAGTATTAAGCTAGGAGATGGCCGTGGATACCCAAAGTTAGGCGAAGGCATGGCCGTGGATACCCAAAGCTAGGCCAAGCTAATGGCGTGGGCATCCAAAGCTAGACCAAGGAGATGGCCGTGGATACCCACAATCAGGCCAAGGAATGTCCGTGTATATCCAAGTGCTTGTGGCGTGAATTGCCTAGGGTTTGGCTCGAGCATGAGCTAGGCTAATGTGCATGAGTAGGTATTTTTACGTATAGGCTAGGGATATGGACCATGCTACTAGGCTAGGGTCGTGAGATATCAAAATACAGCTAATGGTAATTAAATATCTTATCCCTATTGTAAAATAAATTCATACCTTATCTCGAGCTATTCCAGGATGCCAGAAATTGATGCGAAATTATACCTGTGACCTCCTCGCCAAAAACCACCATCAACATTAAGTCCCTTGCGCAGCATGGAACCGTGAGTGTTCCAGGGTGAGCATATAGTTGATGGACCAGCCGCATCCACATAGAAGCCTTATCCACAAACATGGAATCCAAACAGGGCCTAAAGACCAAGCCTGCTTAAGCAATATCCAATCCCAAGTAGGTTAGGACTCTCCCAAGAAAACCGTGCGTGCGTGATATATTCATCACGCAGGTTTTCCCTTTTTTTCTTACGTGAACATTGTCTTCTTCCTTGCTTGTTCTTCCCCTTTTCACACAAACACAGTATTTTGTAGACTGGAAGATCAAGATGACTGACAATGAATCCCATAGTTCTTCTCGTGCCGGTGATGAAGTTACATCTACCACAGCTGTAAGAGAGATCCTTCATGTCAACGATGAATTTGAAGTTCGCCTGGCAAGTTTAGCTCGAGTTGCAATCTCCCACAATCAAGCTAAAATTCTTCCAAGCAATCTTAATGCTCCAATGACTATTATCCCATCACGTGTAGCTCGCTTTCGCCTACAGAGAGGTGACTTTAGCGCTTCCAGTATCGTCTTTCGTTCTCCGCAGAAGCAAATTAACTCATGGTCTATGTATCTTCAGAATACACTTAATATCCCAGGTATTAAGGACATCTTTAAGAAGGCCGGAATCTTTCATGCTGTAAAGAGTTCGGATAATTCCTTCGTAATTAGAGATAAACGTGCTTTAGTTGCTTTTCTGACCCGTTGGTGTAGTGGTACAAACTCCTTCATACTGGCATGGGGAGAGCTTGTAATTACACTGGAAGACGTAGCAGCGTTATTGAGACTCCCAATTAATGGAGAGCTCAGAATTAGCTTGAATGCAGATGAAAGAGAGGTGCAGGCTCGGTTAATCATCCTTGTTGAAACCCTGAACAAGCACGACAATGCATATGCTTCGTGGATGATGCACTGGACAAAACCCAGTAATGACGGTGCTTCAGTGTTGCCTATTGCTGCATTTCTCTTACTCTGGTTATCAAAGGACGTCTTTGAAGATCTTCATGATTACAAGAAGTTGAAGCCTACGCTTATTCCGTACGCCATAGCATTGGCTCAAGGTAATCCTGTTCCTATTGGCTCTTTATTCCTTGGTACATTGTATACCCATCTTTCTACTTTGTCAGCAAATATGAAACTTTCGAATGGCGTTGCAAAGGGTTGAGACATTTGTATCGACGAATTTTGTACAAGCTTGGATGTATGAGCATTATCCTGGCTATGCCCCAAAATTGTCTTCCAAAGACAAATCTTTGTCAGACCAGGCTCGAATTGTTCGCTGGATGAACAAGCCTATCTCAAAAGATTTTCTTGTATTCATGGACGACGAGACAACAGTGGTTTTTCGTCCATGGACCCTAATTCCCGAAGGTGTAGCTCAACTTCACTCGTTGGTGACGCTCCAAATAATGTTCCAGCTAAGGTTCTTTCTGTAGAGGGATTCCTTACTGATGCGGAGCAGGTTTTCATGATAAGCTGTTGTAGCGGCTACGTCCTTGGCATTAGTGAATCAGGAGCATATGTTACCAGAGCATATAATGTTGACCGAGGAGCTCGTCAGATGGGTTTTGATTAGGATGTTCCATCACAAAGAGGTGCTCCACCAAAGAATATGCAAGAATATCATACAAGATTGCTCAGTCCCGTATCATTCCTCTCAGGAGAAAGAGTACCGTCAATCACTGAAGCAGGCAGGCGATTTTGGGACGACCAGATAAAATTATATAGAGATTTCATAGCCTCCCCAAAAGAAGTACGGGCAGTTCCCTCCAAAGAAGACTTGGAATCGCTCCCCTTGCTTAAATATATCACTCTTAAGCGTAAAATAGGAGACATGAATGATTTGGTAATTACCTCGAACTTTTGAATGCTTGTATAAGCCTTATTTATGATGATGTTTGACGCTTTATCACCATATCTTGTGCAGCAACGTTCATCGCCTAACTCGAAGCTTGCCAATTCCGCAACACAGATGTCTTTATCTTTCGGTAGTCATCTTTCGGGAGAATCATTCCTTTTCCAAGGGAAGGATAGTTCCATGATGAACCTCTTAAACGATAAACAAGTCCCCAATCTTAATATACAAGATTGGGTAAAGGTAAGACTCCATTCCATTGTTTATGTCTTTACTTTTAGTGTGAAAGTAAAACATCCCGTCAGATTTTCCTGTTTTGAGTCACGTTACGAGAATGAGCGTAGAATCTTCATCCGATGGCGGATTTTGATGATTGACCCCAATTTAGAAAAAGGACTTCAGTATATTTCACCTCGAAAAAGAAAATCTGAATTTCATGCATTTTTGCTCGTTATTTTATGTGTCACAAAGTGACGCCACGTCCAGGAATGCTGCAGTCTGTACGCTGTTTAGTAGAAAAATCATTTCGGCCAGTAGATTGCTCCAAAAATTAATCCCTTTTAGCACGTGATAGTAAACATCCATACGAACAACTCTCATGAAGGAAATTTCTTCATATCTCTTACGGATTTGTACATATTTTGAGTCTTTCGCTGTACTTCGTAAGAATTCAGATGTCAGAAAATTACTTCTTCAAGATAACGTCGTTAATCCTTTGATATATCTTCTTTCAATGACTTTTCTTCTTTATTTGATGTAGGATGGACCTGCTACAGGAGTCGAGAAGTTTTCATTTGTTCCTTTAGAGCGGAACTCAGTGCTTGAAGAATCGACTCCGAATACACCGCCCAAATCCACTGACATGATTACTGAGCAGAATAAAAGTGGAGACTCAACAGACCCTAAGTCCTCTGTGACGCAGGTTACCTTTTGTCAATTCCTTTAACCCGAAAATAAAATATTTAGTATTTTATTCTCATCTTGTTTGCTCTTGCAGCCTTCTGATGATAAAGGAGAAACGAATGACAGCTACTTCTTCGGTAAAAAGATCAGTGAGAGCCAAAACCTTAATAAGGATTTTGACAGTGTTGCTGACGAAAATCTTTCCAATGCCGAGGTAAATTTGATAATCTTCTCATGCTAAGCTTTTATTATATAGCTTGAAGCATATCATTAAATTTTTGTTTGCCTTGAACCCTTCTTTCAGCTTGCTGTCAAAGAAACACAAGTCTCTGAGGATACCGACATTGCCGGTGGAAATGCTGCAACTAGGCGGGCTCTTCTTGAGTTTCCTCATGCTGGTTTGGCATACAATCCTCCCCATGAAACGATTCTTCCTGGTCATAAACTAGTGGGAAGATTTAATGTCCCAGAGAGACACGTCCCACTGTATGAGAAGATATGGAATCGTCATGGTCACTTCATCATTGCTGGAAGAAGTACCTGCTTCCATACATGTGTTGGTATTGTAATCGACCTTATGAACGCGATTTCGAAGATGGAGGCTACCCCGCTGAGAGACGTGACTAACGAGGCATTGAATGAGATAGAAGAGTTGATTAACATCTTCAAAACATTCGGACTCAATTTGCTTTGGCTTCAGGCGAGAATCCCATATGTTCGACTGAGGCGCGCCGCTATTGGTCAATTCACCCATGATTTGGTGAAGCAAGAAGAGAGGAATCATGCTGCCATGACTGAGGAACTCCGTAAGTTAACCGAAGAGGTGAAGAAGAAGACTGCTCATATTGCCCTTATAAAGAAAGCAGCTGATGACGGAGCGAAATCTTCATTAGATGGTTGTTTCTGAAAGGTTTCAGGAGCAAAACGTTTTTCTCAGTAGAATTTTATTTTGCTTGGTTTTATGAACAAAGGTTTTGTAGGAATTGATTATTTTGAACTCATAGGTTTTGAACTTGAATTCTTTCTTGAATTGACTTGTTAAAAGGCAAGAGATTGCTTGCACTTTTATTTTGGAGGAATTGAAATTACAGGAAATAAATAAACTCTAGTGAATCTTCATATCTTCTTGAGCCACTTGCCGTTGACCACCATGTTTGAGAGCCTCTCATGTATTGCACTTATCATGTATCGTGCATCAGGCATGACTCGAGATATAACATAAGGTCCCTCCCAGTTTGCTGTGGACCCCGGAATAGAAGTTACTTTTCGGTTAGTGCGTCGCATAACCTTATCTCCTTCTTGAAAAGCAGCCTTAGGAACCCATGACATCTCAGGTGTCTTTCGCCTATAAGACCGTTGCTTTGTCCGGGCCCACCTATTGGAAGTGGCCTTGATTTCCTCCTGAGGTGCCTCAAAGGATTCGATAGACTTGTTGCAATCAAGTCCCCATGTCGGAGAACTATCCAATCCTTGTGTAGGGACACGTTGGATAGGATTTCCGTGAACTAAATAATTCTGAATAAAGTATTTCAAATCACTTTCACATACCTCTTTGAATATCACCAGAGTTTCGGACCCCACGCGGTACTCTAGTTTTCCCACGTTGCAGCTTTCTTGGTCAAACATGAACTCCTGGCCTTTGATAATTACTGGTGAGATTGTAGGCACAAATCTATTCCCATGGAGCCAGGGACGTCCTAAGATCATGTCGTGTTCCTCATCCTCTTTGATTACATGAAACTTGGTTTTGGTGCGAGCAGAGTCCACCTTCAGATCCAGAGTAACATGACCATATATATCTTGGAGATTTTCTTTCGAATCCTTCGTCACGGTGGGATAGTAGATGACATCCCATCGAGAAATCCAAATTGCTTGAAGTGTTTTGATTGGGATCAAATTAACCATAACACCAGCATCAATTTGAACTTTCTTAAAATTCGTACCTTCGAGACGAGCAGAGATAATTGGTATTGGAACACGTTCTCCCGCCATCATCTCTGGTGTGACTTCATCAGGCTTTGGCTGAACTTTTTCAGGTACAGGTAGTTCTTTGTCGCTAGCAATCCAGCTGAGGGCAGCGAAAATGTTTCTTCGCTGACTTCTAAAAAAATGCAAGAGCTCGCATAAATTCTCCAGTAAATAATTAGCAGTTTGCTTGACGTATTCTCCGGAGATGGTGAAATTTCGAATGTTGGGTTGATGTTGAGGTTGATGCTGAGGGAGTGGATTCTTATGCACGCCCTCAGTCCCCAAGTTCAACTCTCCTGACTCGATCTTTTCGTTGAAGATTTGCTCGAGTCGATGACATTCGCTGGTGGGATGATTGACGAATCGATGAAAATGACAATACTTGGGATCAGTCATTTCTTGTGCCGTAGGCTCTCTCCGTACAGGAGGTAACTTGATAGCACCATCTTGAATCCATGCTTCCAGGAGCTCTATTACTTCATCCATAGTACTTGGGAAATCAGGAATTTTAGGAAATTCCCTTGGTTGTCGTGGTGATTTTGGCGCAGGGGCATTAGCTGGGACTCGTGTAGGAGCCTGAGATTGGGCTGGGGCTGCGCGTTTTAATTGTGGGGCCTCAGGAGTAGGCTCCTTCCTCTTAACACCTTCAGTGACAGCATGAACTGAGGGAAGAGAACTATATTGCTTGTTGACGAGTCGCTTGCTGGCACGCGTCTCACCACGGCTTTCTTCAGTTTTTAGAGGCCTGGGCCTTTCTAGTAGCGCAGGTGCAGTAGTGGCGGATCGTTTGGCAGACTTATGGAGCTTGGTGAAATTATTAATATCCAGATTCTCCAATAAGGCCCGATATACTGGTATCATTCCATTGATGCAAAGCTCCACTAACTGCAACTCTGTCA
>JAJJMA010156621.1:0-11115 GCA_023529015.1 Papaver nudicaule | reverse complement strand
AAAAGGCAGGATGTTTCGCACTTACTGAACCCTTGTTTGTTTTTCTTCAAGAATTTCATCAGAAACTTATCAGTAGGCAGATTCTCATCACTAAAATAATATTCTACCTGCAGTAACAACAAAAAAATTAAACACATTAGCATTACTTGAATAAAAAAGGAAAGTCTGTAATTATCAAAAGTATGTCACCATCTGAGGTGAGTATATGAACACAAATACATCGCATATGAACACATTATTGTCGCTGACTAGATTCTATCAATACCAAGGTGGGTGAAACTATTTCGATCCACTTAAAATTAACCTAACCTATAGATTGTTGAAGGGAATTCAGTCTTATTTTAATTTGATCTTTTATATTGAACTAAATAAATAAAAAAAAAAGTAAAACAAATTTATTTAGGTCATAAAAGATGGCATGCCTGTCTAATGATTTTATCTCGGAGTTCATCAGTGAGAACGACGGTCTCTGATGATGAAGATGATGAGTTATCAGGTACAGTAGACGCCTCAGCTGCTTCTTCTTCAACTTTCTCTTCGTGAATCCCTAGATCATCGGTTGGGGATCCGACGGTTAAGATTTCTTCATCTTCTTCAACTTCATCAAGATGAGGAGGAGGAGGAGGAGATCCAATGATGGAGATGGAGGTGGTGGTGGTGGTGGTGGTTGTGGTGGTGGTGATCTCTTCTTCGCCAAGGCCGCCTTCCATTGTTGTGAAGAAAAGAAGAAGCGGCAAGAGAAAAGACTCCTTCTCTTCCTTTCTTCAACACACTCCTCTGTCTCTCTCTCCTACTCTTACAAGTTGCTTCTGGAAACTATTTTATAAGCGGACTTGGCGCCCGATGCACTTTCTTCTTCGGTTCGGTTTGTACGACGAGGGAACCGCACGGGCTGTCATTAGGTTTCTCTTGATGGCCGGATATTTCCACCCAGAAGAGAGAAGCCAAGAAGACCACACTAGTTGCTCAAACTCCAAAACAAGTTTAAGGACTGACGGAATCTAATTTGAAGTTTTCTCTAATGACCGGAGCTAAGGAAGGATCTACCAGAGATGACCTTAGGGTACGACTCTTCATTGTGAAGATGCAAGTTAAGACAACGTTGGTTGATGTCGTTATTGACCCGGGAAGTCAGAAAAATTTACTTTCAAATTTTTTGGTACAAAAGTTAGGTTTGAAGACATTCAAGCATCCAACGCCATATCCATTGGGATGGCTCCAAAAGGAAGGAGGGTTACAAGTTACGCAGCAGTGTACATTCAAGTTTGCTCTAGATGAGTCCTACATTGACGAGGTTACATGCGGCGTAGCTCCTTTGGATGTTTGTCAGGTTGTACTGGGAAGTCCTTACTTATGGGACATGGATGCTACTTTATATAAAAGGGAGCAGAAGTACACCTTTAAGAAAGAAGGTGAGGTTTATGTAATTCGGGCTATAGAGTCTCCCCTTGAAGGAGCAAGTCTGATTACACCCACTCAGGCTAAGCGGTTGGTAAATGCTAGTACAAAGTTTATTATCCTTGTGATCCGTTCTCTAGTCTAGAAGAGAAGCCGAGTAGAGTTTGTTTGACTACCTTGTCTAAACAACAAGAAGACGACTTAGATAGGTTGAAAATGAAATATGAAGATTTGTTTTCAGAAATCAAGGGATTGCCACCGAAGAGGAGTGTGGAACACGAGATCATGTTGATGGGGGAGAGTTCTCTACCTAATGTGGTCTTTACCGCACATCCGTGGAAGAATCTGAGGAGATAAAGAGACAAGTCTTAGAACTTCTAGAATTAGGAGTTATAGTACCTAGTGATTCACCATGTGGATCAGCAGTGTTGTTGGTGCCGAAAAAGGATGAAGGCTGGCGTATGTGTATTGATTATCGAGCCTTAAACAAGATCACAATCAAGAGCCGGTACCCGTTACCACGGATAGATGACATGATGGATCAATTGGAGAGTGCTCGAGTCTTTACAAAATTGGATCTTAAATCTGGTTATCATCAAGTGAGAGTTCGAGAAGATGATACATGGAAGACTGCTTTCAAGACCAAACAAGGCTTGTTCGAATGGTTAGTGATGCCATTTGGTTTGTGTAATGCTCCAGCGACGTGTATGTGTTTGATGAATGATTTGTTACGACCCTTTATAGAAGATTTTGTCATTGTTTACTTGGATGATATCCTTGTATATAGCAAAACATGGGAAGAAGATCTCGTTCACGTTGAGAAGGTATTTCAAGTGTTATATAAAGGCCAACTGAAGTTGAACAAATAGAAGTGTGAGTTTGGAGAGAAAGAGTTGAGGTAATCACTAATTGGCCAAAACCTAGCACGGTGACTGAAGTCAGAAGTTTCTTGGGAGCTTGCACATATTTGCGCAAGTTTATTAGGCATTTTTCTACTGTTGAAGGGCCACTACATGGTATGAAAGGGCTAAGGCAAAGTTTGATTGGCAGCAGACCCACGAAGACGTTTTTCAGTTACTTAAGAAGAAGATTACAGAAGCACCGGTATTAGCTTTGCCTAATTTACAGCGTACTTTTGAAGCTGAGTCAGACGGTTCTAACTTTGCATTAGGAGGAGTGTTACTACAAGATGGTAAACCAGTGGAATACCATTCAGAATTGTTCTCGGGTGCTAATAAGAACTATCTACCTTACGACAAGGAATTTTATGCCCTGTATCAATATGTTAAACATTGGAGAGTATATATCTTAGGTAAGGAAGTAGTGGTGCATTCGGATCATAAACCATTGGAGTATCTACATGCACAAACCAGATTACAACAAGCTCGACACATGAAGTGGATATCTTACTTGATGGCATTTCATATAATCATCAAGTACAAGAAGGGATTTACAAACAAGTTGGTCGATATATTGTCAAGACCGCTAGTTAGTTCATTATTGGCGGCCATGTAAATTCAGCCAATTGTTCCTCAAGATATGCGGAGTCATACACATCCAGTAAAGAATTCAAGAAGGTGTTGGAGAAAGTGAAAGATGGCTTGAAAGGTGAGTATGAACTCCGAGACGGGTTATTATGCAAAGGTCAGTTATTGTGCACTTCAGAAGATGGGGGTCGATTGCAATGGTTAAGAGAAGCACATACATCCCGAGTTGCTGGACACTTTGGATAAAACGCTACTCAACTTACGACGTTATGTATTTTGGCCAAAGATGCAAGATGATGTGGTTAAGTTTGTTCGAGGTTGTAAGTTCTGTTGCACATCTAAACCCTCAAACAGGAAACATGGGTTGTGTCTACCATTATACGGTACCATCAAGACCTTGGGAGAGTATTTCTATGGATTTCCTAGGTGGATTGCTGAAGACCAAGTCTTGTCATGATTACTTGTTCGTTGTGGTTGACCAGTCTAGCAAGATGATTCTGTTGATTCCATGTACAAAGACGATGACAGGAGCAGGTGCAGCAAAGCTCTTTTTCGATCATGTTTGGAAGCATTTTGGTTTACCTACCTCGATTATTTCTGATAGGGATAGTCGGTTTCTTAGTCACTTTTGGGATTCTTTGCGGAGGATGATGGACACTAGGTTAAATAAGAGTACAGCTTTTCATCCACAAACAGACGGGCAAACAGAGGTGGTCAATAGGAATATTGTTCACATGTTATGGGGATATAATTCTAAGCATCCTAAGACTTGGGATGAGAGTCTACCATATATACAGTTTGCTTTCAATAGAGTGGTTCTCATTTCTTCGGGAAAGTCTCCTTTCGAGACGTGTTATGGCTACTTACCGCCTAGTCCTTTCGATTTGGTGTTTTCAAGTGATACAACAGTTGGGGGAAATAAGGAAGTGAGAGACAAAAGGCACAGAAGTTCTTGGAGAAGATTCCTCAAATTCATGTGACCGTTGAAGCACAATTGAAGTAGTCACAAGACAAATACAAGGCAAAACATGACAAGCATCTTGTTCCTTGTAATTTCGGTGTTAAAGGTTGAAGGGGGAATGTAAGAAGTTGAAGCCATTGAGGTATGGACCATTTCGTATTCTTGACCAGATTGGTGACAATGCCTTTCGTCTCGATTTACCACCTTATCTAGTTTGTACTCGGTCATTAATGCCGAATACTTGAAGTTGTTTGAGCCACCATTACTGGATGATGATGATGGGGATAACAAGATGATCTTACCGCGCGTAGAAGACTTTTAGTTTGATCGAGAAGAGCCGCCGAAAGAAGATTGCATTTTGGAGCGAAGAGTTACTAAGACGCGACAAGGAGAAAAATAAGCTTCCTTATTGGATGTCAGGGTGAAGTTCCTAGCAAGACGAAGTGGTTCAACAAGGATGAAGGAACTCTCGAGTTCCCTAACCTTCATTTCTAACTCTCACGGGAGTTCAAGTTCTTAAAGGGGGTCCCATGATACAGGTGTATCCGAGTCTCTTTAGGAACTTAGTCGACCTCATGTTAATTGAGGGAAGAACTCTATTTAGGGAAGGAAACCTATATAGAGTAGGATTGTTATTAGTGAAGGATTCCTAGTTAAGAAAATAACTTCCTAAAGAAGGATATATTTCCTAGATAAGGAAATAGATTCCTTAGAGGTTTAGGGAAACCAAACCACTATAAATAGAGGTGCCTAAGCTCATAGCTAAGATATATAGACATCTATTAAATCTATAGAAGAAGCTTGTGAGGTAATCACCGTGTTGCAAAAGAAAGCTTAGTGAGATTGTGAACGTGAAAGAGAGAATTGTAATACTGTCGTGTTCATAATCTAGAGAAGATATCTTTCTTCGTAATTATGTCCTTGTGTTTACGTTTTACCTATCTTTCGTCTATTGTTATTTTAAATTCCACCCTAATAATTCTAGTCATCAAGAGTACAGAGATCATACGTATCAAGTAGTTAACTTTCCAGTTTCAAATACTTCTCCTTTTGTTCATGATATCGAGTATCTCCTTTCTACACTTTCAACATACAATCTTCTGAGATTTCAAATGACTTGAAAAAAGTCTGACTCCATTCTTTGACCCATCCTACTATCCCATCTGAAAGCTTCCTGAGCTGCTTTTCTTTGCATCAATCCCTCGTTAGAGAGACTGGACAGGATCCTCTAGCTCCCCCACAGTTTCCTGCATGATTAGAATATATCAGTCCAATTCCCCCATTTATGTTACCATTGTTCCTTCCAATAACTATATTCATCTTTAGGGAACATAAAACAAGTGGTAACCACTGTATTTTAAAATCAATCCCTATTTCCATAGCTTTTTCCATACTGTAATCAGTATGACTTGGGTTATCACCATTGTTTTTTATGCTAGCTAGGTCATGGTTGATGAAGTTAGTGATATTAGTAGCAGATCTTTTGGCACATGGTTTAATTTTACTGAGAGATAAATCACATCTAGTTTTCCATATGACAATAACACAGAATTCAGCCTAACCTAAAAGCCTTAGGCCCTGTTTGGTTTGATTTTTAAAAACTGTTTTCTGTTTTTAAAAACATAGAAAATGGAAAACACGAGAAAACGTGTTTGGTAGATTAATTTTCAAAACACGTTTTGTTTCTATTGCTTGTTTTCAAAAACAGAAAACCGGAAACGATAAATAGTCGTTTTATGTTTTTCATTTTCTTCTTCTTTTAAAATGAAATTATGATAAAAGAGTAGGCGAGTAACTAGCGTGTGAGATTTTGAGTTGTAGGCTTCTTCTCTCCATGTATGATCTCTTGCAACATGGTTTTAAAAATGGGCTCGAGGTAGTGGTGGTTGTGGAGAGTTTTCGCTAGACTCAGATTTACAGGAAAGAAGATGAAGGTTGCTGCCATTGGTGTGTATAAGTGACTCAGATGATTTAAAGTAGAATCGAAGACAAGGAAGAACTGAGTCTTTGGTTTGATTCGAACTTGATTATGGCAGCACCTTGATGAGTTTTGTATGGGTTTGTAGTGAAGATTCTTGAACAGGAAGAGAAGCAAAGAACTTGATGTTGTATGGTTTGTGTTGCCTCCATGAATGTATGATGAGCAATAGATGAAACCTAATGCAGGGAAGGAGATTTGAGCAAGTTTAACCAAACAAAATACACGCAATCTTCTGTTAACAGCAACATGAGCACACATTGTTTGTTAAAAGGCTTGAACCACTACCAGTTAGTTGTTAGGGGTTGTGGTGATTTTTAGAATGGATGTTGCTGCCATTGGTCGTTCTAGATGTGGTTCAAGGATATTGCGCCCATTAGTCTTGTCAAGCTAATACTTGTTCTTTAAATTGTTAGTTACAACTTATACCAGCATAATTTTTATTTTCAAAAACAGTTTTCATTTTGCTACCAAACATGTTTTTAAAACATAAGTGAAAATGAAAACATAGAAAAAGGGTCCATTTTTAAAACAGTAAAAACTGGTTTTTAAAAATTGTTCTTGAAAATGGTACCAAACAGGCTCTTAGTCGTCATGGTCTCCATCACACACCATGACGACTCTAACACAGTTCCCATAACAAAAACAGAAGCAACAAGTAAAGTTGTCATGGTATTAATACATAAACCATGATGACTAAGTTAGTTTTTGGGGGTAGATGGCTGAATTTTTGTACCCCAGAGTCGTCATGGTTTAGGGTACAACCATAACGACCAAAAAACCTACAACAAATGTGTCATGATACAGAGTCATGGTATGTGTATCAACCATGACGATTGTTCATCTATGAAAATGATTTACACGCGGGGTCATCACTGTTGGATACCAAACCCTGACGATAACAGAGAGTCGCCATGGTTTTGGACATCGAGTGTGACGACTCTAGGTTGAGTTCATATTTTGTTGTGTTTCGGAGAATTTAACCTACAAACACGACATCCTAGGACATTATTACCTCATTCTTTTGAACTCTAGGTTCTTCCTTTTAGTGGTTTTGTTATTCCTTTGCCTCAAAATGATCTTCAAAATCAAGAGCCTTTTGTTCTTCATCATCGTTATCTACTATGATCATACAATATCTCCAATGAAGTTTACCGAGTGATATTAGTGAAGAGATTCATCTATACCAGTTTGAACATTTTTTATAAACATAAATGTTCCCTCCCGAAACCTCTTAGTCTCCTTCCTCTCTCAACATTTATCTAACTTTCGAATCGTACTAATTAATTAGAAACTAATCAAAATTTAGTTAACAATTAATCCTAGGCTAGTTTTGCCATCATGATTTATTTATATTTTGGATAAAGGGGATTTAATTTTCTTAATTTTGACTATACTTTGGATTCTAGTGCAAGCCCCCATCGAAATTTCTATGCCCCCAACTAAGACAGGTTAATTCGTGCATTGTCGTGTCTTTTTGAGAGTATGTTACTGAAATTTGTTTTATAATTATCTTTTTAGAAGGGATGAACATACATTTAAACCCTTTTTTACTGGCATGTGATGCCTTACTTTAGGTAATGGGATTTATATGTGTGTGTGAAATAAAGGGGAATGGATTCATTATTTATGCAACTGAAGGGTCATGACAGTAAAGCCTAGAGCGTGTTGGGGTGCCTTAATCTTCTCAAGTATTCTTATAACAAATGTTTTAGAGCATCTCTAATGAGCAAATGTTATCTTCCTAAATTTATGGTCATGTAAGATTTACACAGCTTTTACAAAAAAGTCCTTCTCCAGTGGGGAGACAAAGAGATAATACGAGAATGAGTTAGCTAACGGTTAAGAAGATATCCTCAATGAGATCTTATACTTCTTAGAGGATCTTGTAAAGAATGTGAATAATCATGGTCATCCACTTCTCCTACTTATAAACGGTTAAAACTATTTTCACAGCTTAATTTCTATAAAAATAAAAATAATACACAATAAAACTGTTGAACCAACAAACTTTGTGTGTGTGGCCAAGAATTTGGATATTTTTATAAGAAAATCTCGTTGGAGATAATTTTATGCATTTTCTAATCTTAAGGAATAACTTCTCCTGAAGATGTCTATCTTGAATATTCATGTAGGAAAGACTTCGAGAATCCATTGGAGATGCTCTTAGTCTTAGGTAGTGCCTTTTGGTACAAAACATCCGAAAAAGATGACATGACGCTTTATTTTGGGTAATGGGATTTGACATGGCACTGACGTGGAATTTGTTAGAGCATGTCTCGGTCAACCTCACTAAGTGTTGGTATGTCAAGCTTAATTGTCAAGTTTAGTAATCAAAACTCGGTTGCTTGAAACACACATTAGGTAAAGACTTCATTAAGTTAGTTTTAGGTTGTGACAGATGTTTGGAGGGATTTAGAGTCACTACTTGAAGACATGAAGAAGATCGAGAAGCACACGAGGATATCCACCTTCACATTCAAGAGGTCAGTGAATCTATATAACGTGATTCCATTTATCTTTTACACTTGTACTACAAAGACAAAACATAACTTAATGCTTGAGCTTTACGTTATGACTTGATCACTTGCGATCAATGTGCCTTAAGATATAACTCTACGGTATCGCTTGTGGTATTCGATGTTGTAGTAATTGAAAAGGCGAGGGTGCCGAGTACACCACCAAATCCTTTTATCAGCACCTTGTATAGGAGTTTGTCAATTACTTGAGATAAATGATTCGCAATATTAAACTTGCGGAAATGTAAATCAACACACACAAGATTTTGTTAACGAGGAAACTGCAATCCAGCAGAAAAACCCCGGGACCTCGTCCATACCAAAATGAATACTCTTAAGAATTAATACACCATACACGCCTACTATCAGACTTCGGTCACGATAGCTAAAACACTGATCCCAATCACAATGTTTCCCCTCAGTATTCCTACATCTGCACTCACAAAGTGATCTCGCACATGTAATCCCTTAGACACCAATCTAAGAGTTTATCCACAGTCCTTCGTGAAGACTATCGCTACCCCACCACCAATCGGACAACTATATTTCCTTCTGAAACACTAGATCAATACGACAAGGAACAAACTCGTAGATCTGATAAAATGGTATTTAACCAAATAACACAATTATCAATGTGCGGTTCTTTATAATAACAATCAAGGTTCTTCCGTTTCTATTAATAAACTCCTTGATATTGAACAAGGTTGTTCTGTCTATAATACTAATCAAAATAAACTCATTGTTCTAGTCCAGATACAATCAAGTCTTAATGGATGCAAATGTGTTGTTGGGGAATGATCAAGAAACTAATCAATAATATAAACATTTTTATTCCCTCCAGAGTCTATCGGTTGGCACACGAAATCGGTGTTTTGCTTACAAATCCAGGTTGATAGACGTCTAGTCCAGAAATTCTACAACACAACCTTGAGCGTCACTGATATCAGAAGAGCGGTGGCATAAAATAAACAAGGTTGTTTTATGTAGATATGGAAATGGTCAGGGTGAAAAGGAGGGGATACCGAGATATAGCACCAACTTTTTAATTTCGTGAACCTAATTGATTAGGTTGCTTGAACGATCTCACAAATCAATATTCAAGCAAGGACCCGAGTACAGTTCAGAGAACCAAATCCCAACAAGAATAAGTTCTCGTAAATCTAAATAGAGACGGATTCACTCAAGGGTATGAATCAACAAACTTGCAATACTTTAATTATAAAGATCAGAGACAATACAATGCGGAAGGTAAAAGTAAAGCAAGACACCAGAAGTTATGTTAACGAGGAAACCGCAACCAGCAGAAAAACCTTGGAACCTAGTCCAGATTTGAACACACACAGTATTACGCGGGTACAACCGCTAGCCTACTCTCAAACTTTGGACTGGAATGTATCGAGACTGAATTAACCCTCTGTTTTAGGTGTAAAACAATAAAGAAAATCTGAGGGGTAAAGTGTGAAGTTGTAATGGTATTCGAGAGGTCAAGATCGAACAAGACTCGCCTAAACCAAGAAATGGCCGTTCGAGTATTGCTTCAGTTACAAGAAGAGGAAATAGGGTTGGTTTAAGGGAGGGAAGCCAAGAAAGATGAGATCAGAGAATTGCTATGATTTATGTGATGTTGTGAATAAAGTTGTTAAAATAATGGATATTCAGTTCTCACTAGATATTGAATGCTGAATGAGAAGAGTTAATCAATTATCGATGAGATGAATTGATTGTACTGCACTAAATTGAACTGTTTGCTCTGTGTTTTCCAAACTGGTCGAGTGACCTATTTATAGCAATAGAATTCCAACTGATCTCGTAAGAAGTGGAAGAAGTGGAAGAGTGGGAGTGTGGAATAAGTGGGTCCAACTGTTAGGAGTCTTGTGCCTAATATTAGGGAAGACTAACATCCCACTTTCCCATCCCATCTTTCTAGCAACGTTCACACGACTTAGTTTCTTTCCCGTTGAGTGATTGAGCTGTTGCAATCACATGAGCCGTAGACCACCAAACCAAAACCCTAAAGAATATCCCCCCATGTAACTTACTTGATTCTCGTAAGATTTGTTAAGTATTGAATATTTGTTAAGTCAAAGCTGACTAAGTGCAAATCGTACCAATTACTGGTAAACTTAGGACTTTGCACATAAATAGAGAATTAAGCGATAAGCTTGTGTATCTCTTTTAGGATTAGTTTAAGGATTGAACCGGGCAATCACCATTTAAACCAATAAGAATAGCCTAAGGATTGAGTTATGCAATCGCCATTTAGACTAAGGGGATTTCAGCAACCCTCTGTGGCAATAGTCAAGTAAATACGACTTTCTGTATGCCATAAATATGAGAAATTGACTTGTGGCATATAATGCACCAATTCCCTGAGTAATAGAGACATATGAATGTCCAAAATAATATAAGTCATAGCTATGAGCCATGATTAAGAAATGTAGCACTGATTATAGAAGCAAGTTTATAATCAGGAGAAAGTAAGGTTATGCTAACATAGCGTAGCCACAACCAAAAATGCATGATCATTGTCAATTCAAGACCTAAAGATAGGATGCAATAATGAGGTATATTGCATAGTGTTTTTACCTGCAAAAACAAGTGTACCGTCTCTGGGTACTTTCGTAGTGCTCGAAGATCAAAGTCGAACAAGGCAAGCCTAAACCAAGGATGGCCGTTCCCACCTTGAGATCAGGTTGAAGATGAGTTTTTGGGTGTTTGAGTTCAAGATTTCCGTCGTGAAGTCGACTGGAAATCTCCAAGGGCTAGAACGAG
>JAJJMA010156619.1:3092-16631 GCA_023529015.1 Papaver nudicaule | reverse complement strand
GCATTGCAAGTTCTTAAAGAACTCGATCTTTCAAGCAATTTCCTGACAGGAAAACTGCCTCAATCTTTGTCAAATTTAACTTCCATTTCAGTTCTGTACTTGGATACAAATTTGCTTGAAGGAACGATAAACTTCCCAGCAAGTTCTAGTCAGATGACGTCGCTAAGTTTTCTCAGACTCCATAGTAATCACCTAACTGGAAGCATTCCTGCTACTTTCACTAGTCTAGTATCCCTTCAAAGATTTTCTCTAGCTAATAATATGCTGGAAGGAGTTCTTCCTTCGACTTTCGGAAATCTACTGTCAGCTACAGAGATTTATCTCAATGGAAACAGGTTATCAGGTGTCATACCTAAATCCATTGGAAAACTGTCGCTTCTTCTGCATCTAAGCATCTCTAACAACCTAATAGAAGGTCCATTACCATCTGAAATTTCTTCCCTCCAAAATCTTCAAACACTTGATCTGTCACACAATCATTTGAATCTTATTACAATTCCTAAATGGCTTGGAGGAATGCCTTCACTTTCTCGAATTTTGTTGGCTGGTTCTGGAATCAGAGGAGAGATTCCTGAGTTCTTACTTACAACTCCAAGTCCTATACTCGAACTAGACTTGTCAGGTAATCATCTGACCGGTAGCATACCAACATGGTTAGGGAGTCTCGGCATGCTCTACTCATTAAACCTCTCAAGGAATTCACTTGTGTCAACGCTGCCCGATTCATTCACAAAGTTGCAGAACTTAGGTGTGCTGGATCTTCACTTGAATCAGCTTTCTGGACCTGTTAGTAAGATCTTCGATGTAGAAAGCAGGTTTGATGGTGGATCAGTGACATATATCGACCTTTCTGAAAACAGTTTCTCAGGTGGCATCGAAGAAATGGCAATAGGAAAGCAAAAACAAATCAGCTTTATTAACTTGTCTCATAATCATCTGACAGGTAGATTACCATCTTCAATCGGAAATTTAGGAGCCCTGAAGACTTTGGATATGAGCTACAATGGATTAGGCTTCAACTTGCCAGGATCACTAGCTAATGTAAGTTCATTAGAGACACTGAAGCTTCAAGAAAACAAGTTTACAGGTGAAATACCAACAGGGTTTCTGAAGTTGAGAAACCTGAAGGAATTGGATGTGTCAAATAATCTTCTAGTTGGAAGAATACCAGTTGGCAAACCTATGAGTGATTTCCCAAAGAGTTCATATTCTGGAAATACAGGGTTGTGTGGAAAGCCACTTTTTCCATGCAAGTTTTAAGTTTTTGGCAGATTACTGTGATACGAGAATAGCCAAGTTTTCTTTGTCTTGGCCAAATGTTCATGTATACATTGACTTTTTTTACATGGAAGTTTTATACATTCAAAATTGACTTGGAATCATGTAATACTTTAAACTGAAAGATTTGGACACTGAATTATTTGGAATATTTAGCAACATGTTGGTTTAATCAAAAACAACCAATCAAGCAGGAAAAAAAAAATCAAAACCGGAAATTTTATTGAGTAAAGAATGTTAACGGAACCTTCCTGACTTAGTTGTGTTCAAAAGGGCTCTTCATTCAAACCCAGTTGATGGTAATTCGTATGGTCGATCCCATTCAGTCTCGCACAACATAAAATCTGCTCCGGCAGTTCTTCCGGTTTGTTTCCCTGATTCACCCAAATACTAACATGCTGAGATCCTCTAAACAAATTAGAACAATACTGGATATTCTGAATTGTGAGTCCAACATCCAGTATAACATTTTTATTGACGAATCAAAACTTTACCTGAATTGTGAGTCCAACATCCAGTATACATATCCTCAACTTATCTTGAAATTGTTGAAACCCTTTCCTGGAGATGTAACTGAATCTGTGCATATCAATATCGATCTCGAAGTAATTTTCTCCCTATAAAACATTTCAAAGCAGGAATCTGTCAGATGCAGTATTTTATCCGAACAGCTAATGCAACTATTGATGAACCAAGCCATAGAGAAACGCTATCAGTTTGTTATCTGCATACCGAGTAAAACTCATGTTGAGGACGTGAAAGAACAGGTTTTTCGTTGTATGCATGCACAAGCTTCCTTTGGGCTGCATTTAACTGAATGTCGTCCACATTGACCACGCGACCCAATATCTTTACTCTTTCCCTGACGGGTAAAATTGTATCTACAGGGAAACCTCTGACCTTTTCGACTTCGTCATCTATTACCCTCTGCAACAAAGGGTATATGGAGAATTATATTAGTCGGAGAATAAAGTTAAATTAAAACATGTTACTTCTGCAAAGAAAATACTCAAAAATTACAGCTATTGTACCCTGAGATTTTCTTGAAAATGAAGAGGAAGTTCTTTAGAGTAATTTTCGGAGAGCCTAAAATACAAAACAATATTCATCCCCTCCCCATCAGTTTCACCCTGAAAGATGGCGGCAGGATATAACGGAACCTGAAGAGAAACAGTGATATTAGTACAAACAGTAGTAAACAAATATCGACAGGATATCAGTATAGACCAGGCAATCATTTACTTGTTCAGCAACGATATATATGTGCCACAAGATCGGTTGTTGCATCACTGATCAACCCTATTTGAACATGTAATGAATGATGAGAGTTTAGAAAAACACCTGAACATTTACAACAAGTATTGGTGGAAGCTTTCCAGATGATGATTCTATAACTGGAAGTTCCACAAAGCGGGCTATATGATCAATTTTTCGTGGAGATAAGAAGACATCTACACCGGTGGGATAATATGCCGCATGTCCAGGAGCGAAATCTTTCTTTTTATCCCTGCATTACAAATTAAAATTTAGATGAGGATCAGTGGCTGGTCAAACCGATCACACAACTAAGTGCTAACAAATCGAAAGATAAAACTAGTTCAACAATGTTTACTTGCCTAAGATAATTATCTGTACGAACTTTGAAAGAACTGGGTTCAATAGCAGACCAACAATCGGGAATTTTCTTCTCTATTGGGCAGAATGGTACTTGGGAGCCTGCTTTTGGTCTATTCAGAATTGTCTTTGTAGACACTGCGAAGAAACAAAAGGATGTTAAGCCGAAAGCATATATTTTTTTTCTTTTGTTTCTTCAGAAATCCTTCCAAGATGATCGATAAGAAATGCCCAGACATAAGTTTCAAAAAACTTAGGGTGTTCGATACTCACTTGATGTAGGATTAGAATGTCCTTCTTTCCATCTAAAGGAATGTTTAGTTGCTGTCTTTTTCCTTGTACCCGGGGAAAGAGGATCCAAAGTTTTTCTCTTCTCAATTGAAGGGACAGTAGATGCGAGACAGGGTAAACAAACATGTGGAAGAATCCCACAATGGTCAAGCACTTCCTTGTCCTTCTCTCCAGCATGTGCATTCCCAGAGTCACCAGAGTGTTGTTCGTCATGGCAAACGGGAAGTTTACTATTCTGTAAAGTGACAGCAGAGTTTGGCTGCATATCAGCATCATCCGAATGTGACACCCTGCTGTGTGAATTTCTAGAAACATCAAACAAAGAATCAAATGCTGAATTTCCCGTTGATTGATCCTTTAGTTTCGGTCGCAAATCTGGAGACGGTATAAATATAACATTATCATGCTGATCTTCTTGGTTGGCATTTCTTGTCGATGATAAGCTAGACAAAGATGCCCTTCCTGAACCACTTGAAGACAACGAATCTATAGAGGAAAACTAAATGTCAATAAAATTACACCACCAATGTCAATAACTGCATACTCCAAACTCAATACGAATGCACTTACCTTCCTGGACACTTTGGAAATCCTCATCACAATCAGACTCGAATATAGCAGCGGAATCAAACCAGGCCTCTTCTGTATCTCCTGCCACACAAAATTAGACATTTAAGTAAGAAGACAATCAAATAGGTTAATCAACAGCCTCTCCAATAAAATTTTGCTCAATTTTTGTTTTTCTAAAAAAACAAAACTTTCTAATAAACAAACCCTAATAATAGCCACTTTCTGTCTCTGTATTGGGTCAACTAAAACCCCCAGAAATTTCTTCAGTCTAATATCATCCCAACATTGAAAAACCCTTCATTTCCATTCACTCAGTATTCATAAAAAGCAATGAAATTTCTGTCTGGGGCAAGAACAAAGATGATCTATCATACAAAAAAAATTGAAACTTTACCTTGAAAAGTAGGGTTACTAATAGAATGATGCTCAGGAACAATAGTGACTTTATTGTGCCGCTGTTGTTCTGATGAAACCCTTCTTCTGGTTCCTCTTCTTCTTTTCCTACTGGTCCTCCACTTTGTTGATCTTTTCACTCTTATGCATCCTTCTTGTGTTGATACACAACCCCCCATTTTTGTCTTCCCCCTTCCCTTCCCTCCCCTCCCTCCCTCTACAGATTCTCTCTAAACCATAAACATCTATATTACAATCTCAAATCAAAACCCTTTTTTCTTTTCAATCTAATTATTACTTTGTTAATATAAATTTAACAAACAAAGCAAGAAATTTTCAAACCTTAAATTACTAGTATTACAAGAACTAGTCCTAGTTACTTATACCTCCTCCACTCCTCTGCTCTGTTAAAAATACAAAAATTCAGACTTCCATACACCACACTACTTACGAGGGACGGACTCAATTCCGCTCCTTTTTTATATTCCACATTCACTTGATTTTGTGATAATAATAATAATAATACTTAGCTGAATTTGATAGAAAGAAAAAATCAATTTTGAGAATAAAGAAAACACAAAGTAGTTGTAGAGGCACGGCAACTGCAAGTGGGGTCTACATGACACGTGGGTCAATGTGGTTGGTTACTTGTGTGTATGTAGTTGAATTTGGTAAGAAACCGTGTTTTGTTTTGTTTGTTTGTTTTCCTTTGTTTTAGTGATGAAAGTACCCACTAAACTAAGTTCGCCAAAAACATAATCTCACCTCTATTCAGTGTTCTCCAATCATCCCTTCTTTAACAGCATGTTTGGACATCGGAAGCAGAAAAATGCTAAAAATCATAAACGAAAGAAGTTTGCTTTGCAAAATGTTAACCTTTTCGGTTCTAAAAATCAATTGGAAATTGTGCAGCCAAAGAAATTTCTGACTTTTTGGCATGTTTACTTGAAAAATAACTTCTCGATACATATCCAAATACTCGATAACTCAAATGCAGCGTTGTTCGTAATTGCCTTGTTTCTTTTCTTTATAAACATTAAATCTCTATGTTAATTCAGCCTGATATAGGAGTACAAGAGAGAGGATTAGTACCGGGAGTTACCAACACTATTTTTAGTTGAAATTGTCAAGGGAAAAAGCTAATTTTGTGGGAGGAAAAGGTAATTTTTAATCTATCATCCCTAACCTTAGGTGAAAATTAAAAACACATATATGCATCTAAGAATAGCATAAATTATGAAGTGCTTAAATACTTGCAGGCAGGCGAATCCAGGATTTGTATGGAGGGGGTGCAAAAATCTGATTCAGCTGAGCTAGGGATAGCAAAAGAACAAATCAAATTTGAAAATGGGCCAAAAATTAAAACTGGATTTGGAAAACCAAACTACTTACTATAGGTTTTTCAATTCTAGGGGTAGTAATTGCACACCCTTGTTATACACTAGATCTGCGCCTGCTTGCAAGGTATTAAGAATAATGAAATAAGTATAAAAGTGAATCGATCGCATACCACAACTATTATATATATACATATATATATATATATATATATAATGAACAAACTAATAATGAGTTTGTGATCAAAGAAAGTTCAACAATGGTAATTGTTGACTTGGTTTTAGCTCTGAATTCTTGAAGTTTTAACACTTAAATATATTACAGTTTTTGACAACTTTTTAATTGATTTTGTGGTTTTTGGTTTTGGTAATAAGCTGATTTTTGTGATTATGATCCAAGAGTAATACACAGTAAATTGAAAAGGTCTGCATCGTATACGGATTTGTTGCAACCTACGGTAATTCATCTTTGTCTGAATATCTTTTTGTTCCATGCTTTGATTTATCTTTTTTGTCTTGTTTTGTACGAAGAGATAAGTGTGAAAATATCTCTATTGCTAAGTAATTGTATTAGGTTGCAATTTGTAAACGTTTTTGAGGACTTGATAAATTAGCATCTATGTTATACGACTGACGTTTTAAAGTTAGCTTGATGATTTTCTCATATTGATCTTAGAGCATCTCCAACAGTGGGTGGTGGTCTTAATTTTTATTGACACATAAGATCTAAGATCCAATATTCTTGAAATTGAATCTCCAATAGTGGGGTTGTTGAGTTTAAGGGTGATGACATGGACTATAAAAGGTGTTAGAGAAAGTCTTAACTAGACTTTCGGGAAGACCTTCAATTTTATTTTTTTTCTTTTAATAATTATTTTAAATTAAATTAAATGGCTAAGATCTTATCCACATAAGATATCCTAAAGGTTATAACATCCACTATTGGAGATTGTTCACTAATTTTTAGGTTAATCCACATAAACGAGTCCGACTTTGTCCACCCCTGTTTAACCGGGGTAAACATTCCTCCCCTCCTAATTAGTTGGGATTTCTTCTCTAGTTATCAATTATTTTCAATATTTTTTAATTTTAATATTTTAATAAATCAATAAAATTTATCAGAAACTAACAATCCCTATTACTGCACACGTCTAATAGTACTTTCTCTTTTTCTCTCTTCTCATTCTTCTCAATTGGATTTCTTCGATAGTTACTGAACTTAATAAGAAAAACCCATGAAAGACTTACTCAACCAAAAGCATCTGCAGTCCATTTAAAGACCCTTATTTTTTACCGACTATCTATTATTTTTTATAGTTTAGTGAATTCCAGGAAAGATGTTGAGATACGGCACCATGCTGTAGATTTTTGGATGTGTAAAGAAGTGGTTTTTGATGTTGAGACCCTGTAATCATCGAACATGTGTTAGGAAGTGGTTTTCAATAGGTTGTGTAAAGAAGTGGTTTTTGATGTTCATGGTTGTTACTTATCTCAACAACTGAGGGAAGAGAATCATGGGATTAATGGTTTTTGATATTACAGAGAGGAAATTAATAGAATTTGAGGAGGGCAAACTTGATGCAAGACTACTTCAGTAATCCATGGGATTTTCTCTCACTTTTGGCTGCAATTTTTCTTAGTGTTTGGACCATTCACTATGTTTTCTCACCCGGCTAATTTTGATGATCATTGTCCATAGTGACATTTACACAACTTAGGGTATTCAAGAGATATAGGTTTTTTTAACAATTTCCATTGATGCTTAATTACATATGAAACTTATTTCTGTAACTCTTTTAGGGTTTACAGACTTTCCATCTTCTCTTTTCTTTTTCGGTTATTGGTTTTTTAAGGAAATTGAAATTAAAAAGAAATAAAACGAATTAAATGGAATTGATAACGAGAGAAGAAATCTTAACTAATTAGGAGGGGAGGAATGTCTACCCCAGTTAACCAGGGGTGGACAAAGTCGGACTCCACATAAACCCTTCAAAATAAAGGTCTAAATAAGACCTCCACATAGGAATTTTTCCACCCACTATTGGAGATGCTCTTAAGACCTTGTAATTGTGTGAGGATTTTTTTATTCGAAGGGGGAAAAAAATCAAAAATCACCCCAAGTCAAGTTTGACAGCATAAAAGTGAGTATTTTTATTAATAAATGTGACTTTCTCGACCATGCAGGAGGGGCCTTTATTTGTAGAGACTCTGAAAAAACAACTTTAGTTTTCTGCGTTCGGCATCTTGTGAAAAGGCGAGGGTACCGAATACACCACCAAATCCTATTCCACCAACAACCTATAAGACAATTTTGTACAACCTTTGGGGAATTAAGGCTGATTTATCAAAGTTTCTTTTCGTACTGATCAATTCACACAAATGGGAATTAATACAAGTTACAAAAAAAGGCAAATGTTAACATACAATGATTTACACAACATAAATGATAAACAAATATAATGCAGAAATGTAAATCACACACAAGATTTTGTTAACGAGAAAACTGCAATCCACCAGAAAAACCCCGTGACCTCGTCCAGACCAAAATGAATACTCTTAAGAATTAATACACCATACACGCCTACTATCAGACTTCGGTCACGATGGCTAAAACACTTGATCCAATTAAAAACAAGACGACCAAATGCTTCCCCTTAGTATTCATGCGTCTTCAATCACAAAGTGATCCCTCACATGTAATCCCTCGAACCTCCAATCCAAGAGTTGCTTTTCACAGTCCTTCGTGAAGACTATCGCTACCCGACCTCCAATCGGACGATTATATTTCCTTCTGAGACAATAGATCAATACGGTAAGGAACCGAAGCCGTAGATCAAATAAATTGTATTCAACCAAATATCAGAATATAATGTATGGTGGTTCTATGATACTGAATCATGGCTATTTTGTTTATATTAATAAACTCCTTGATTTGAACAAGATTGTTATGTTTATTATATTAATCAAATAGACTTCTTGTTCTTGTCCCAGATTCAATCAAGTCCTTATAATGGATACTCCCTCCGTCCCTCTAAAATAGGCGGAGAAGTCCAATTCTCGTAGAATAAGACATTTTTTTGTTTTCATAAATGGTCATGTTTTTTCCTGTTTTTACCCTTTGTCCTATTATCAATACAATTCCCAACATATCATAAATAAGGGTAAAACAAGTCAAAATGCACATTGAAATTGCAATTCCGCCTATTTAAAGGGACAACAAAAAATCAATTCTCCGCCTATTTTAGAGGGACGGAGGGAGTATAAAGGTATTATTGACGATAATCAAGAAACTTAGCAATAAATACAGATCCAAATAAACAACTTGATTCCACTGCTAGAGTCTATCGGTTTGGCACATGAAAACATCGTTTCGCTTACAAATCCAGGTCGATAGAAATTCTAGTTCCAGAAACTCTACAACACACCTTGAGTGACAATGATATCAGAAGAGTATTGACATAGAATAAACAAGGTGATCTATGTAGATATGGAAATGGTCGGATTACTATCAATATGATAGCTCCTAGGCTTCTTGGTCCAGTTGGAAGCCTTTCCAAACTCAACTTGTTAACAACGAGTATAAAACTCGAAGAACTCTGGTTGAAGTTCTAGCTTAGAAGAAATGTTAGAAGGACAAAGCTTGAAGGAGGAAAATACATCTCCTTTTATAGTGTTTCGACTAAGGGCATATTCTGTCAAAGGAATATCTCTGAAACATTAATGAGAATTGAATGAGCATTCAATTATGCATTAATAACATTTAATACGGACTTTAATTCCTTTGACTTCAAATGCTTAAAACAATAAATGAATACAAGGTTTCATTTATTGCAACATTGAATATACTTGATACTTACTCTAGAACCGTCCATAGAACCGGTTCTAATAGACACTCGATTTCTGGGACAAAACTGGTTTTTCCATATATCAAGTAATTTTTCCAAAGTTAACATGGTGACAACATAAGCTTTGAATGTTGTCGTCAACTAAATCCTAGATTCCGAAAGATAGGAATGGAACGATCAAGGTGGAAGGAATTGACCAATTCGAATTAAGCTAAGCAATAGAACATTGCCGCAATTCGAATGTATGTCTTATTGTGTCATGTAATGAACTCTTGCATGAATGCACAAGTTCATGACCATGTTGAACCAAATCATACTTTCAAGAATAGATCATTGAACCACATAGTATGATTGATGAATAGTCTTCACATTCCGTTTGCAAGTACAGGAAATGAAATGTGGACAAGGAGATCGATTTCAATATAGAGGGATCGTTTCCTTGTATAGAGTAAATCGATTCCTAGTTAAGGCAATCGAATTCTAGAGGATATTTGTTACACATTACTGAAATCGATTCCCAATCTCAGAGTGGAATATTGATTACAAACTAGTGCAATACATGCGACATATGGTTAAATCTATTTCAGGCATTGATGTTCGATCTACAACCGTTAGGAGATCGATTTCTAAAAGCAGAAATCGAATCCTAACTTAAGGGAGATCGAATTCACCATGTGGTAATCGATCCAGGCTTAAAGAAGATTGATTCCCGATTAAGAAAATCGATACCTGGCTAATGGTATTCGATCCAAGCTATAGTGGGTTGATTTCTAATAAAGGAAATCGAATCCTAGCATTGGAATTCGATACTAGCAATGGTAATCAATTACTTTGTATGGTAATTGATTTCTAGTCCATATAAAACTAGAAACTGGATTTGTTGCTTTGTGAAAAATCACTAGCACTCTGAATGCACAATATAGTCGGATTAGAAAACCCTTATCAATACAAGTGCAGGCGTTCAGGAAATGAAGATAAACTTCATAAAGCCATTCACCATGAAATAATATTCATAAAACAAAGTTCCTAAAAACTTGTATTTAATTGGTTCGCGGAAAGCAGTAATGGGGTATAAGAAGAAGACTCCATTTGAGAATGCTTTCAGGTCATGAAACTCAAGAGAAGAGAGTTCTTAGACACTGTTGAATGCACTAACAGTCACAATCTTAGATTAGAGTAATCGTTCAGCCCATAGTAGAGGACCACTGGAATCATAGTGGCTAGAGGACTACCCTTTTTGTTGAAGGAGGATATTATCATTTGTTCTTCATTCGTCTTCAGTTCTTGATTAATATTCCAGATAATCCAGCCACCGTCTACCTAATGGTCTAACCTAGTGAAGTCTGACTATTAGTAGACATGTTCAAGTGTACGAGTTTTGAACACTAAATTATGACAACCAAGCTCTTCAAAGAGATCAAAGTTATCGTCATCGAAATTCCCACTAATCTCACGAAATGACAGTCCTGATTATGTTCAAAGGAAAGAACATTAACCTTTCGATTAATATTGCGGTTGAGTTATTTGTTTCCTTTGCAGAGATGAATCGGCTTCTTTTTTGATGATTGTTCTTTGTTGTTCACAGAGATGATGTTGAAATTCAACATTGTTGGATAGCATCTGTCTTACATTGTAGAGATCTACTTTAAAGTCAAGATAGTTCTGAATGAGAAGATCTATAGTTCCATCAAGCGGTGAACTGTATCTGGATCAAGTCTTTTCTCTATCACTTTCAGAGGGAGGGTAATAGGCTGGAATCCTCTTTCTCATAGTCTCGAGGAGGCGAGCTTGAACCTTTGATGGACTGTCCATCCTTGTTTCTAGGTTTGATATCTCATGTACATGTATAAAACCATCAACATATATAATGGAGTCATAGGGTGATGCATACCATATATCTTCTTTATTAGGGAAGATGATCTTCGAAATCTTTCGAATTTATGAGTATCACCAAAAGTTAGTTTCGAAAATCTTAGCAGAGATTTCGCTATTGCATGACATTATGAGAGATAGAAACAAGCAGGTTCCTTGGGATGGATAAGTTGCTTAACTGGAAAACATATAACATAAATAACGTTATTCTCCAAAATTAAATGCTTTTATCTACTCAAATGAGTAATCACTTCATGGTACACATATGTAAAATCTACAAAGTATTTTCACAGTTAATGTCACCATATCTGCAAATGTCCCTTGATAAATCCAAAGGAAAGCGGAGAAAAGAGATATATTAATGACATGGGAAATTCTGGTGAAGACATTATTTTTCTGACTAGAAAATAATGTTCAGCGCATAAATAAAACGCTGAACCATTCAGCGCTGTGACAGGAAGTGTGTACCACATATTATTTCCTAAGGTATTGGAAATAAAACAACATATTGTACATATCCTTATAAAGGATGTTGGTGCAAAGTACCCACCGTCCACGTGTAAGCATCTGAGAAGCAGAAGTAGGATAAGCCAGGTGAGAGCGAAGCATTGAGTAAGATCAGAAGTTCCTACTACTCATCTCAAGAGAGAATACAGATGAAGGGCTGAGGAAGAACCACGACAGATCTGACGGGACAAGTATCTCAAGAGACAGCTGTGAGGCGTGGGAAACATCCAACCACTTTCATTCAATGCACGGTCAGAACAAGTCAGAAGTCAAGGGACGCGTGTCAAGTTCTCAGCGATGGAAACAAGAGAAGGCCGCACACGGAAGAAGACTTCAATAGTAAGTAAGTGAAAAGCCGCAGACTAAGAGAAGAGAGCCGCACTACAAAAGGAGGTGTGAGGACCCCACCAGGTGTGAACACAAATGTCTGGGAACCGCCTTAAGACTCCTATAAATACTCGACTCAATAGGAGGAGCTGAGGACGGACTTTTGAGTACAAGAAGGAGAGAGAGTAACTTAGTAGTGAGCTCAGTGAGAATTATCATCAACATTATCTTGTAACCTTACTCAAAGTCATTTAAGACTAAAACTTGTATATTGTATTATGATTACCACCTTCATATGAATGATCAATTATACCTTTAAAGAAGTAACTTAGTGTTCTCAGCTATTTATGTGTTTAACGGATGTTACTCCTTTATATTAGGAAGACGCAAAGATTCTATTCTTTATATATCATGTAAGTTAGTGACATAAGACTAGGATAGTTTTATGCACAAACAAAGGATATAGTTTATAGTTTGGAAGATAAACGAACGGTTTATGTTGGACCGACAGTGTGGTCCAGAAACTTGAGTCTTCTTGTTCAGAGTACTCTTTTCAGATTGAGAAATTTGACTTGAGGAGTTTTTTGATTTAGAGACACTGCAGGAAGTCAGAGGAATGCTCTCTAAATATTTTTCAAGATTGCTTGAAAGTCCTTTAATAAGGAGAGACAGATCTTCAGGTCGTTGAGTCAAGTGTTTTGTTCTATCCAAAACGGCTTGAAACAGACGATTTAGAGAAACGCAATCTAGAATGACAACACTTTGTTGGTCATCTGTGAGAACATGTGCGTGGAGTAAAGATGTATGAATCTTTTGTCAAATAACATCCGCACAGGTTGGTTTTCCCAGAGTACGTGATGATCGTAGAATAGAGAGAAGTTTAGATAGAAAACTTTCAATCTCATCATTATCATTTAGCTATAGAGAATCTCATTCGTTGAACACAGATGCAAAATCATTATCATACAGTTTGTTGAGCATATCCCAAGCTTCTTTTGAAGTGGAGCACATACTAATCTTCTCTTGTACAGAGATGCAAACTGACTGAAAGATCACATTATGACCAACTGCATTTTGCTGAGCCAATAAGGTCTCATCATGGTTATAACAGTTGACATCTTTGAATGTGTAACTGGAATTATTTAGTTTGGGTGGAATGCATGCATTTTCAACTAAGATCCAAACCTTGAAGTCTATGGACTGAATAAAGGTTCGCATAGCCATTTTCAAAGCGGCTCGGCTAAGCTTGAGTCGTAGAAAAAATATATGGTCTAAAAAGAATGCCACATCATCAAACAAATTGTCCGTTAGATTAAAGAAGTTGACGGTTGATGGTTTATCCATTTCTTTGTCAAAAATCCTTTGTCTGTCGATCCGCTTCGATTGAACAAACAACTGCTGAAAACTTAGATTATACATGCATTATTTTGCTACTAAAAATGTACAAATAAATTGACTTTCCGTTGATTATGGTTGAAACTTGATTGGAAGTGTTGCTATACATA
>JAJJMA010156618.1:0-20742 GCA_023529015.1 Papaver nudicaule | reverse complement strand
GCCTATCAAGAGCAACAAAGATGGGGGTCCCCTCTTAGTTTCTGTTGTCAACCTAAGCTAGGTATAAATCTTTCCATCAATTTCTGTTGAATACCTGGGAATTGGCATAACCACCTTTGTTTCACATTTAGTGCACCAAGCGGGAAGGCTATGTGTGATTGGTTTTAATAATTATTGTATTGGTCATTGGGCTTATGAAATTCACAAATCTAATCAATTTCAATCAGCTCTGAAGGTTGATTGTACCTCAAGCGGGAAGGCTATGTGTGATTGTACGTAAAGCGTACGTATTGAGAAGTTTGCAACCATGAATTCCGTCTCGAAGTTGCCATGTTTCATTTCATTTCTTTTGTATCGTATTAAATAACATAGATATGCATGGTATGGATTTTATAGATAGGATCGATCGAAAGTGCATCATAGTTCAGCGTAACAATAGAGGTTTTATTCTCTTGGTTGGTCTGTGCATGTGTATAAGTTCATCCTCTTCACATCGGTAATGTTTTGATATGCAGATGAGTAAATATCTAGATGAGTAATACACTTCTTTTGGTGTGCAGTTGTACAATTCCGCTAAAAGAAGTTGTCCTTACAAGGTAATCGGTAGTCTTTACCGCACACTTTAGACGGTTCAAAGTGATTACGGGATTTAGGTATGCGACTGTGGATTATTACAAACTGAAAATTTTCCTTTTTCTTTGTCTAGACGGAGTGGATTGCCTGCGGCGACTGTCACCTAGAGTCAGTGCTCCACTGACATGCCTTTGTGTTCATCATCTACTGATTAATGGGTGCAAAATTGTATGACGATAACAGACTGGACGCATCGGGTTTTGTGGTCTCCCTATTATGGTGTACTAGGAATTCCCCGGGTCCTATTTTTCAATAAGGTATGGGAGTGCTTGCCCCAGAAATAAAATCCACATATTTGAACAAGAGGATTTGTCTCATTCCTTCCTGATCGTCGACTAAATGAATGTGTTAATCTATTATTTGCAGGGGTTGGCATTGAACAACAAAGAGATGTCTTGAAATCGCATATTTCTCCGGGACCAGTTGTTGTAAGCATCAGTGATGTTGCATTTCACCCTTGCTTCTCGGTGCTATGAATTTCAAGACACTTATGTCAGTACAAATTAGTTTGATTTGAGGTATGTGCACTTAAAACAGTTTGTATGCAGCTTTTTCATTAGTACACGGTTGCTTCGTTTTATTTCGCACTGTTCACAGAATTCAAAATTTATGGAATAATTTGTAATGAAGCTTGGTAGACACAGTGGTAGCAAGTTTTGCGCTTCTTTAATTATCCGTGGCTATGTGTTTCTTATCACTCTTAGCATAGGCTATTTGCGCCAAAGGAGTTAAATTGAACCTTCATTAGAATTAGGTGCTTTTGCTTAAATTGGTCGACGTAATCTCTTAGAGCATAGATGGGGGGACATCTGTGAGTAGCTAGATTTTAAGGCTTACACTAGTGGAAAATGCCTGTTCAGAGACACCATATAAGTGTTGTTTAGAGCTCAACAACGACATTTACTAGTGTCGGACGAAGTGTCTCAATATCTCCGTCTCAGTTTGGTACGACACATCTATGTGTTGTTGTTGACTAAGACATTTATAAGTGTCGCAGCCTAAGACACATAAATGTCGTCGTGCAAGGTTTAATATTATAAAAAAAAATAGAAATTAAGCTGAATTCTTATAGCTGATTCAGCTGAATTATAAACCCAAAAAGAAATCAAAATCCAAAAAAACCATTCTTACATTGAACAGACTTTATATTACAAAAATTAATTCAGTTTACAATTCAAACTTAAAATAAAATACAAGTCAGAAGAAAAAACTGAAAATTCTCACATGATTTGAACATGTTGCACATGATTAAGTACTAAATACAATAGAAGTAGACTACAATAGAATTTAGTCATAGTGCTAGAATTGGCAAAGCTTAATCTTAAAGTTTGCAAACTTGAAGATTATCATTAGTCCTTCATTTTACATACTTAGCCATAAAACTTGAAGATTATCATTAGTCCTTCATTTGCTGCCTTCACCATTTGCTGCCTTCACCATTAATGCCAATAGTATCCAACAACTCATTCCCCATGGTGGTGGTGGTAAGATTATCCTCGACTGACATCTCCACAAAACTTGTTGCCTTGCGAACCTTTCCTCAACATACCTGTAAATCAAAGGCAGTATAAGGTACCAATTGCCAATCAAAATGCCGACCAGTTAGGAATTAAAATTGGAGATGTTAATACTTCGCTGTTGGTGTATCCCAGTTTTTGGCATTTCCTTTGTTCACTGAGTAGATCTTTCCTTTATCTGGAATCTATAGCAAGTAAGGACGAGTAATCATAAATACGTAAATCTCGCAAGAAATGTGTGGCAAGCATAAACCTTTCAGTGCAATATGAGAATTTAAATCCTTGAAATCCTGAGCATTCATTTCCTGGAATAAAATGATTTCGCATTAAAGGTACTCCATGCAGTTCTACGGCTTTTCATATGAAAAACTTCACCATGCATGTATCAGAAACAAACAAGCTTGAGCCTGCAAACCTTTGCATGATTTCATCTACTTCACTCTAGCTTTAAGCTACAAACAAAATACCAAGATGTATGCTCCTGCATCAGAAAGTTCAAATGGTTCAGCTTCTCTGAAATTTAATCATACATGAATAACAATATACAGGAAAGTTCAGTTAATGATTGTCGGAAACGGATAATGAATCAGTCCAACTGGACACACAAAGAGACAACATTACAAAGTCCTAATACCACAAGATAATTCTGATGCATACTTGTACAAATATAATATATCAATATGAACTTGATTGTAATAGTGAGCACATACACCAACACGCAAGAATTGAACTATGACAAGAGAAAAATTAAATAACACCTTAGTGTGTGCTAGATTTTAACAGCCTAACCATCTAACAATTTGATAGCACCAACAATTGGATTTTAAATAGCACCTCAGTGTGTTAAGAAACACCATATGTACATGCTTCCCAAAAAGTCTTAGATATTAATCCTTGTTGTTCTACATTGCCCCGGCATTTGACATCAATTTCAAAAAAAATTACTCTTAAAAGATTTAAAAATGTACAGATCAGACTTACAGACCGCAATGTCTCAATTAACCACTTATGCAGGTAGTGGCTGCTAAAGAAACCTCAAAGCAGCCTTACGGAATTCCAAAGTGATGATCTATGGGAGCAAACCCATGGTCCAACTACCTTACCCTACCAACAATGACGTTACCCATTGCAATTTCTCAATCTAAAGGAACGAAATTGACACTTTGCCCGAACAAAAACTACAATTTTGGTTCAGGCAGAAAGAGAAATTTAATCTAGTACTTACAATTTGAAACTTGACTGTCTTTCCCTCAAGTTCCATTGTTTTAATTTTCTGCAAGAATATCATACAAAATGATGTTTATAAACAAAATCTAAGAAACTAAAAATAGTTTAAGAATTATAATGAGAATTGATAGAAGAATGGTTGAAACTCACAAAATCTACTCCAATTGTACTGATATGACTCTCAACAAAAGAATCATCCTGCAAACATAAACAAAAAAGAAAAAACTTGGTTTGTAAATGAATTCTTCCTTCTTTAGCATCCACTCTAAGCATGTATGTACACATATACTTACAGAAAATCTAAGGAGTAGACATGATTTTCCAACAGAAGAATCTCCAATTAGCAACAACTTGAACAAGTAATCACTATCAAAATAAAAACTGAAACTTTAATACACAGAGATTAAAATCTCCAAAGGAAAAAACCAACTACTGAAAGAGAATCACAAGAAGAAATCTTACTATTCATTGCTCATGGCTCAAAGTTTATGGGTTATGATTTATCTTGGTGTGGAAGAAGTGAAGTTTATGTTTTTGCTTTGACGGTTGGGAAGAACATAATAAATCAACAAATCTCATAAATTAGCAGCAACTCGTAAATTCCTTGCCCTAAGAACAACCTGCCTAAAATCAACAAACCAAAGAATCAAAATAAGAAATCTATCGGTGAATTAAAAAGAAAAAAATAATTTCTAGGGTTTTTGAAAATACCAATTGAAAGTGTGGAGATGTTGTACCTGTAATCTTTAAGAAATCCAACTGAACTGAAAGTCTTCAAGTATTCTACATCAAAACAATAAAATTAAAACCCTAAATCGAATCGAACAAACCAGAAAAGAAGAGAAAACAACATAAACCTAAATCGAATCGGTGAACAAAAAACTGTAAATCGAGTGGAGTTAAGTTTATAAACAAGAATCGGAAGAGGTATCGATTTATTAGGGTCACAAAAAAAATTGAATTAAGGGTTTTTTTTCGCCTAGATCTGGTATGGGTAATGAATATGATACAAGGATTAACAAGTTGAGGTATTGATTCAAGGCTTTTAGCCTGAAATCTTTGGGTGGCTGCATAAGGAAGAACATGAGCTTCCAGAGAAGAAGAACATGGCTGAAGGAGAGACGAGAAGAAAATAATTGTGGCTGAGTGGGTTAGGTTAGATCGATCATCGATGGAGGGTTAAGGTGGCAGCCATGGCACACATTCATCTCACACACTTCATAACTATGGGCGGAATAAACCCGAGGCTAACCTATTTGGGCATAAAAATCTTAAAATATGTGGGGAGTTACTGACTCATAAAGCAAAATATTTTATCAGTTAAACGTTACTTATAAGTGTCTCAGTATGGTCAACGCAACAAAGACACATTAACCATAGTCAGGGACACTTGCGTTATTGTTGTTTAGTTATTTTACTTTTTAACCAGCACAACGACACATATCTTTGTGTTGTTCACACAACGTCATAAACTAAGTGTCGTAGTGCTGTGTCGCAGTCAGGCCATTTTCCATTAGTGTTAAGTACTGTACATGAATGCTGATTGATCTTCTTGCTTCTTAATAATCATGTCTGGGACATATTTTATCTGTTAAAGTCAAATCTCAATACTACGCCATTTTGACCTTTTAGCAACGGAAATAGGCGTTGCTATGAATTTCGGCAACGCTTATTAACGTTACTAATACGGTGTTGCTCTTTATTTGCAACGTTTATAGACGTTGCCGTTTTATAGACGTTGCCGTAATTAATTACGACAATGTTTATAAACGTTGCTATAGTACTAATTACGGCCACGTTTATAAACGTTGCTAAATATGTGCTCAGAATTAGAAAAAAAAAATGTAATGCAAAATTTATATTTGTATTTTCCAAATTCCAGAATTACGAATTATATTGAATATACAAATTTTATTTTCATTAATTAAAAAAACAACAATTTACAGACAAAAGAAAAATTATCCCTTGAAAAATATTTCACAACATCTTAATGTAATTTAAATATACACTTAGAAACCAATAACTTAAAGCGGATTTCATGGACCCTAGAAGAAATGAAAGGAATCTCATCTATTTTTCGCGACTTTGATGGTTCAAATTTGTATCCATTAGTATAGACATGCTAGAATTGTTTCATCCACGGGATATCACGACCCTCTCTTTAGGTAGGCCACAACTATAAAGGTGATGAACCAGTATAAATGTAAGCATAGCAGAACACCACCCTCGCAAAAACCTGAAGTACTTAGTTTTGGATTTTAGAAATGTAAGCACAATCTTGGATGGTTCTGTTGGCTTTCTTTGATAAGAGGTGATGAGAATGATAAGAATAAAAAAAGATCTAAATATTACCTGTTGAATGAATTCCAATAAGAATATCTCCCATTTCAAACTGTGAGAGATGGGTACAGGAATAAGTTATCAGAATTGGTAACTTTTCGATGTCTATTATAATGAGGATCATATTTCCTTCCATTAAGAGACTCACGACGGTGGATTGTACCAGTTCCAGCGTACATAGGCCCGTTGTGTGCATTGGTGCCGAAAAATTCAATCTTAAAAGCAAGAAACATTCAGTTAGCATACAATTCGCAATATAAAGACGAATTAGTTAAAGTTCAGGATACAGTATAGGCAAAAGTGAACACATGACATGATTTTGGTGCCTTTGTGAAGGACAAAGGTTAGTTATTGATTACATAATGTCGTCATGGAAATTCATTACTAGATTATCTCAAAGGCTAGTAATTACCTCATAGATTCTTTTGACACCATTTCCATACAAATCGTTCTCTGTAATCCCACCAAAGCTCTGGGGGAACTGAACATAACTAATGCGGTGGCTTTCTTTAGGGTCTAAGAAATAACAGACGCCATGGCGAAGTGCTTGTGAATTATTATAATACATGTCGCAATCAACATTGATAACTAATGGGGCATTACTTATCAATGCCGACACTCGGATCTGCACAAAATAGTTTTCTCAAGTAGCATTAGTACACAAAAACTTCCCAGAGAGATTAGTAACCAGTAAAATAAAAGTTCAGACAGACTTTAAAAAGATATGCAATCCCCTTAGGATTACAAGGAAATAATATTGTCAGTTGAGAAGTGCATACCAAGGCGTTTAACGCGCCGGCCTGAAACGATGGTAGGAAGTAGGTCGTTTTTTTTCTGAAAACATATACAAGGGTTGGCATTGGATTATCCTCGTCATATTTATCGACTAATTTCATTCGCTCACATGCCAGTATCTCTTTTTAGTAATTGGTACATAAGTGTGAGACTTGTAGTGCTTTGGATATTTCGCTTCCATCATCAGCCTCAGCATCTCGGTTTAACCAAAATGAGAAGACATCTTCACTTACTAGACCTTGAGTAACCATATTGTACCTGCACAATCAAGAGAGAATGACTAGTTAAGTAAGAAGTTACCAAAATAATGGGGGGTTCTTAGAAATTTGTAGACGGGAGTAATATTTCGAAATGTTGTGCACTAGTTTCCCAGACTGGTACTGCATTTCCAACTGAAAATACTTGAAACCATAGGCCAAGTATTCTATCAAACTTCGCCAGTATAAAAGTTAGCGCTCCTTCTCATGTAGTCTCAATGAAAGTCTGAAATATGAAAAAGCGTAAGTGAAGCTGCTCAAGACATAACTCTTAAAATAAGTTCCCGAAGCCAAGGGAAAAATAAGAAAAAAAACAAAAGACCCACTTGATTGTTAACGATGAGATCTTCAACTTTCACATCGTCTTCACTAAAGAAGCCGGATACTGATCCGGAACCATAATTGATCTCACCATATTTTCCTAAAGCATTAGCCAAAACAAGTACCAAATCGCGAGTATAGGACATAAATGGAATATGCAATGACATGTTAATCATATACCATTTTTTTGATACGTGCTCGATTGTCTAGCTTTGTACCTCGGATGAAAATAACAAGTAATCTACAAATTGTAAGCAAACATGCTACTTTAGCAAATTCATCAAACGAATCGAGAGCAAACAAAAATATGTGATGAAAGAATGTGCACATCATTGACTGGTCGATCGGGTATTCAAGTTTAAGGTTCAACCATGTTTTGTAACTCATACTCAGCATCGTATATATGAGAGCAGGTCTGCTAGACATCCTAAAACATTCCCCATATTGTACACATGAATGAGGTCAGTGCCTTAACACTGATGGAACGGCGGTAAAGAGCTTGCCCTCAAAAAGAATCGGATTTCTTCTGGCTGTAAATTACACTAAACAAACAAAAGCCAGATATCGTGCTCCGGTAATCATCTAGAAATTTCAGAAGTTGTGGTACACCACAAAGACGAGCTATACAGACAGGGATCAAGGTTTTCCACCATTTTGCGTAACCACAAGCATGAAGCATGGGCACTTAATGGCAAAATTGAAGAATAGTCAGCCAAGTACAACCACATACCAATTACTATATGTTTCTGAAGTCCCTTGGCAACCTTACCCCTCGAAACTCTTGCTGCAAAATAACTGTTAAAATCCCTCTGTAAAATATCAAATCAGAAAACAGAAACAAGATTTAGTAAATAAAAATCTAGATCTATGTAAACATCAAATTAAAAAACAATCTAGTAAATAAAAATCTAGATCTAATAGTTTCTGAAGCATAAATCACATGTCAAGATCCAAATAACAAATCGCATATACTAAGTAGCGAAATAGAGAAAAGGGTATACCTAGAATCTTGAAATTTCGCAGTAGATTTCTTCTCTCGACACCAAGAACTGCCTTGTCTAAACCCCTTCCATTTTTACGTTTGAAGAGCTACTTTACTATTCTTCAACATAGTCTGAGAACAAGAAAATTGAGAATGATTAGAGTTTTTGATAAGGAGTTATTGGTGGAAAAGATGAGAAGATATGCTTAGATGAGGGTTTACTATTGATTTCAGAAGCAAATCAAGGTTTACAAAATAGCGGTTTTCTTTCAGATCTGATACATGAGTTCCTATTTTGACATGGGGTTTAGCTTTCTTTGATTCACGAAAGTTAAGGTTCGACCTGTGAGATTTGCGTTGAGGATGAAAATGAGATCGAGAAAGGAATTTCAAGAGCTCCGCAAATAAGAGAGGAAGATAAAACGAAATATAGCTAGATAAGTGAGGAAAATCTATTTTTTTTAAAAAAAAATGACATATTAGCCCATGAATGCGCAACGTTTTTTTGCAATGCTTAATCAATTAATAAATAATATCTTTACAGCAAAGTTTTACTTATTTAAAGCAACGTTTTCTACTTAGCAACGTTTATAAACGTTGCGAAGCCAAGAATAAAGTGTTGCTAATTTCCGGATCTGGCGTATATATTAATCTCACAATGCTTGGGTTTGTGTCTTATAGCTAGCACCCTGGAAAACTAGAAAGGTTTTTATGCCCTTAATGCACCGGGATGAGTAGTTGAAGAGTTAATGGGTCATTAGAGTGACCAGTACGTATGACGCTGAAAATGCAGATCGAATACTATCCTGGGTCTGACTTGGATGATTGTGTACCATTGATATCCTATATGTACGTTGTGTCGGTGTATATTAATTTTCCCTGGAAGTATTCAGCCAAAAGCTTGCCATTTCTTTGCTCTCTGCTTTTCAAAATTTTATATTTGTTTTAATTTTGATTCTTATACTTTCCTTTAAAAAATGATCTCTTTTCATTTCAGTTTAAAAATACGTAAACTGAAATTGGCCTATTATAACAGCAGTATTCAGAACTTTGTATTATCATCGAAATTTTCACGTCGGATACTCATACTTTGATAATACATGGAGCATTGGATGTAGTGTTTTGGGGAAATTATCTTTGTATTTAGAATAATGTCAGTCGTATATTAAGATAATTCGTTCTGATAACCATTGCAGGCTGCAGTGGACGAAAATATGAGACGGGATAGGGAGCGTCAAGAAGCAGAACGTCAGGCAAGAATACAACGGGAACACAATGAACGCGTATTAAAAGAACGAATGGCAAAGGACCAGGTCAGCAACCACTCTAATATTGTTGAAATACTCTTTTGATAGTGATTGTTGTGTTTGTTTTCTTACAGCTAATTGTTCTGTTTTGACATTAGTAACTTGGTTTCTTTGGGATTCAAACTCATTAATTTGATTTATTTTGTAGAGCAGTCCACGATTAGGGGTGTTATAAATTTGTATATTGTCTACCAGGCGGAGAAGATTGAGGGTAGCCACTATTTGATACGGAATAATGGGTTGTTTGGATTTCTAAATCCCTTAATTTTCATTATAGCTGAATGCTATATTGGTATCTATTGCTGACCAATAATGCTTATCATGCCATGGTGATGCCATTAGTATGTTACTAATTTATCTTTTTGTTTGTTGTTGAAGATCTCCAGAAGTGCTGATCCTGCTACTTCTCTGACATGCAAGACTGAAGTTGTCACTGAATTGTATTGGGGTAAAGTCGAGGAGAAACGGCCAGCAACTTCAAGTGCATCAGAAAGACGCAACAAGAGCAACAAAAAGTTATTGAATCCACATAATTACCTTTTATCTTATCTGTTTTAATCCCAAACTCATTAATTTGAGTTTTTTTTTAGAGCAATCCACGATTATGGATGTTATAAATTTGTACATTATCTACCAGGCCGAGAAGATTGAGGGTAGGCACTATTTGATATGGAAGAACACAGATGCTTGGACAGTTTAATGGATCTTTAGCCGTTTGAAAACAAATGGAATCGTTTCTCATCTACAACTTCAACAAACCCTGCACCGCCTATAAATTATGATAAGTAAACCCATATGACTAACCTTAAGTAAAGCTCATATAATTTGTCACTTCCTGATAAGTGTTTCTGCTCAGGCTGCAATTTGGGTAGTGCGCCTTGGATTAATGTTAATTTTGGTGTATGCCTATGTGCGTGTACAGATCCAGAGTTTTGCAAACGCCAAATTGTTGAATGTTAAAGGCTTATGATTTTACTGCAACAAGATAGATGTGTGTACTGTAACTGAGTAGTTATGAACTGTACAGAATGAATGGAGACACTTGAAGATTTATTTTATAATATAAGTAATAAAGTTTCTCTCCTCGAATTTTAGATCGAAAGATTGATAATATGCTACTCATTTTAACTGCTAAAATTTAAATAGCTTTTTAACCCCTTCTCAGCGATGGTCGAATCAAATTACTCGGCAAAGATAATACTCAAGCTATACTGGAATCCAGCAGTGACCCAATTCCTAGCAAGTTTCTGCAGGTTTCTTGCTCTCTCATCGTTGTTTCCAGGTAGTTTAAAATGTTATAATTGCTATTTTCTCAAAATGATATCTCATCTTGCAGTTTATTGAGAATGAATAAGTACTTATAAATGTAGCAGTCCAAAACCACATTGAGGTGTCTGTTTCTGTAGCCTACTTACTTTTACTTTCCTTTTATATGACAAAATGAATCTGAACTACTACTTTGTTGTTAGGTATGAGATGTAGAGAGCAAACAATTATCTCATGCGCACAGATTTAAACAAAAGATTGCCTCTTTCACGGCCATTCGACAAACTGCTTATATGTAAGTAAATAACATAAATAGATGTATAACCAGGAGTATGAGTTAGGTTTTCGGAACAAAGCTTATACTTTAACAATCATGTGGCGGTGCAGTTTCTATTCACATGTAGTTTCTGAATAAAAGTTAAGGTGATTAAACGCATATTTTCAGTAGTTTAAAAGTTGAGTGGTTTGCAGATTTTGGGATAAACCAGGGAAATATTGGCAGATGTTAGAGTACGGTGAATATACTTAATTGGGTCCAAAATCAGAAGGGTACGTTACCAATGTGAATTATGTAAATATTGGATGGAAGCGACCAGGTTAGATAATAACTGAATTCCACACAATATAAATAATGTAGGTTAGGATCATTTGCAGTAATTTTCGGAAGCGATCAGGTACTATCTTTCTTCCTTTTTGTAATTTATTTTTTGTGTTTTTCTTTTAGCGTTGAGTCTTAAATCGAGCTAAAACTATTCTTGGGTTTTAGATTCAAGCAAATAACTATTCTTTTTCTTGAGTTTTAGATTCAAGCAAATAACTATTCTTCTTTTGTTTGATGGTTTACGGCAATAACGCCTAATCATAGATATGTGAATTTTCTTCTTGCTATCCCTTCATAATTATGAATTGTTTGCGCTTATATATCATTATATGTTAGGGAAATGGTACTGGACGTCTTAGCTCAAATGGAAGAGCACATGGTTCTCAAATATGTAGTTGTGGGTTCGACTCCCACAGATGGCAAGTTGGCTAAAAGTTTACATGGTTTTGATGGAAATATTAGCCCTGCATTACTAGGTGCAAAACAGGTGTAGATAAAAAAATGTCATATAGTATCTTAGTCATGATTCATGGCTCCAATTAGAGTTGCACCCAAAAAAAGCCGACAAGTCAGCAATGTTACCAATTAGAGTTGCACCTTTATAACATATGCATACACTATACTGACCCTACCATATGTAAATTTTGTCCCACATACACTCTACTCTCCCTTACATATGCAGGGATTGTACTCGCATGTCCATAGGCAGACATTGTACTCGCCAGTGTTCACAAAATGGATTGCTGCTCGCTAGGAAGATCCGCAAGGAATTTCTCTATTTGCATAGGAGGCGATAAGAATTTAAGTAAGCATTTTATTCTTTTAACTGCATCTTCTGGCTATCATAAAGACAACATCAGTTTTTATGGATTTAAGATTTAAATGACAATTTGTTATTGCCATTCAACAACGTAATTGTATCTAACTATCTCATTGTTTTGGGCATGGTGAGTGTTGTTCAGAACTATGGTTTCTATAAATTTTCAAAGTTATTGATAATTTTCGAACCATCTCAGCCTATGGTGGGTGATGCATCTCTTTACAGGCGGTAGTAGTGACATGCACCTACTCATGGTGGATTATATGGGGAGGGAATTTGATAGCAGGCAGCAACTATATATAGAGATATTGTCGCCTCTTCCAAATGGACTTTATTGTAATTTTATAGTTTCTCTTTTGTGTTTGATTTTATGTGTATTTTAACAATTTTTGCCGCTTTCATTTTCAAGATTTGTGCAGATATATAAATAGCGATAAACCTTTCGTCAAAGTTAGCTTTTTTAACTTGAAGAACTTAAAATGTCATATCCCAGCCGGTCGACAGTGGGTGTGGAAAAAATGTGGACTGCTTATTGGTTTAGTGTCATGTAAATGTTAAGCATTCATGTAAATTTAGCACTTCACTCGATATGTGTCAAGAGAATCTATGGGCTTGGGATCTTAAGGGGTCATTGTGTATTCTCTTCTAGGAGTTTAGAGGTGTGGGTACTGAACAAGAAGGAAAAAGTCATTAATATTTGTGAGGCAAGAACAAGAGCATCAATATTTTTTGGATGATAATACTCACTGTACTGATGCAAGGTCATGGCTTCTAGAACTAAATTTTGTGAAAGTTGAAATTGTCGTTTCAAGTTATTATTAAAAAAAAAAAAGTTAATAGTGAATTCCTTGGGATAATGAATCCGAGCCCGTGCAAAGCACAATTGTCAATTGGGTTAGAAGTTACTTCAATTCTGCTGAGAAGCAATCAATATGAATGGATTTTGAATCTTTGGGGATGCGAAACTGCCAGCAAAAGCAATATAATGGGAAGAATAAGAAGCAACATGGATTTAGATTCCCGGTGATCTGTTGGTAAAACGTGATGATGATCCAATTGAAACTATAATACAGACCATCTATCCAAACCTAATTGGCAAATGCAAAAAGAAGAAAAACTTGAAAAAAAGATGCATCGTCCAAAGAACGAAGAAACATGGAAGAAACAATGAAACAAAATAAAAGATCAATGCCACCTCTACTTTCTCTCTATTGATTTTTCTGTTTTTAAATTTCGATGTAAATACAAAAACTCACTGCCACCTCGACTGCTGCTTTCAATCCCAAACCATTACTCAACCTGCAAGCCAGAAAAAAAAAGGAAAAGAAAAAACATTAATACTAGGCAAAACCAACGCCCCAGAATTTGCAAAACACCGGTAACTAAGCACAATGGAACATGCTCTCGACTGAACATAGGATGCGGTATGGTAGACAAATTGCAACTGACACTGATATAAACGTTAATTTCCTTCAAAGCTGTCGAATATCGCTGTATCGATTTGTTCATGTGCATCTTCCAAGTTATTAGCAATTGCCTACATCACAATCAACAATCAATACAAACAGAAAAAACCCACAAATATTGTTATCTCCAAATCACAAAAATAGACCAAATACATAACAAAAGAAAAATTCAAGCAAAAATCCAAACCTGATAACAAGTGACGGTCTGGAAACAACGAAGTTCTTGACCAAAAATCAGGCAATCCAATAGTGCGATGCAAGATACAATTAGTCCCATAATCATTAGAATAAGGACCAACAATACAAATTTTCGGCAAATTCTCACTATGAGCACCAGCAATAGAATCAAAATACTCAACCCACCAACAATAAAAGTAACAGCACAAGCCCCAGGCTCAGCAACAAGATCGTCAAGTAATGTGAGATTGAAATCACATAACTAATAGTCAAGAGACTACCGACTCAAAATTACTTTTCCACAGGTTAATACAAAAATCAACCAATCAATTCAAAAAATACAGTTACAAAAAGCAACAACAAGCTAGAATATCCGTATCCTCACCATTGCCAAAGCCAGAACACTCCAAGCAGACCATGATATGGTACCAAGATGCAATTGCAGGGATCAAAACTAAGAAGAAACAATGAAATCCAAAAGAAAAGTTAGATTTTTGCATTATTTTTAGGAATTTTTAATGTTTCAGTTTATGAACCTATGTAAAGAAAATCAATTTTTATTTCATTACACAAACAACCAAGTTAAATCAGAATTTCAGTTGAATTAGGCTAATATAATAATACCCATTCAATGGATATCAAGTTTTAAAACAGAAACCTAATTAGCGGTTCCATTGCAATGAAACCCAGATAGAAACAGAAGAATAAGAACAAATTTTAAAATCAAGTAAACATATTTGAGTTCATTCAATTGAAAAGAAATACTGATTCAAAACAGAACCCAATAACCAATTTCATTACAATCAAATCCAAATAAAAACAGAAGGATTAATTTCGTTTCAGAAATCAATCAAGAACAAATGTTAAAATCAAGTAAACAAAACTGAGTTGAATCTCCTATAACCTCATTTCAAACGAATTTCAATCAAACCCTATAAAAAAATGAAACTTCAGTCAACTCTCTCAATTGTTTTTCAATCAACTTCTTCTTCTTCAATGAATTTATTGCATTCAAAACACCAATAATCGATGATAACGAAGTGGATACATCATTGATTTTTCTCCTGTCTCTCGATTGATTTCTCCCGTCTCTGATCTCCTAACTCTCCTTCATTCACTGCTCTGTAAGCTGGAAAAAATGATAATTAACACAAAACACGTATAGACTCAGACCATACACGATAGTGTGAGACACATCCCATGACACACCTTCGGGCCTTAGGCCCGTGCGAACGCACGGGCTGGACAACTAGTACCGGCATAAGGAAAGTTGATGCTACATTACAGTATCTTTGTTTTGGAAAAGAGATGGCCCCTACAATGCTATAAGGAAAGTGAGTTTTTTATGAAACTTTACTCACAGTGGCAATGTTTTGGATCTTCCAAGTAAGGGGAAGATCCAAGTTACGATCCAACAGGGGAAATTCGCCAGCTGGTTCATGTTGCTGATATTGCGTCCAAAACGGGCTGTGATGATTTTTATTCTGTACAGTATCTACTGCTTATCGAGCAGAGTAGTCAGAGGTGGAAGAAGGGTTTAAGGACCATTGCCTCAATATCCCAGCTAAACAACCAATAGCTGTAGGAAAAGCAAGGTTTCTTGTTTGGTATAGTTTTTTGATTTAGACTAGCTAAGTAATTCATTCATATTCAGGGATATATTTAGCCTTTTCAGGTAAACGTTTGGTGAAAGAAGCTGTTGCTCACTTGAATAGCCAAAAGCATTGCCCGGGACACTCCCAAATTTTGTGTTTAGAGCAAGGGCTATGGGACTTTCAAAATGAAAGAGTAACTCTTTTAAAATGAAAGAGTATGATCAAATGAGCAAATTTGCTTCTACTATGGGTAGAGAATGGACCACTTTCGTCAACTTTTTCCCCAAAATCTATCAGCCACTCTTTCATATGAAAGAGTGTGTGAAAGTCTTCTCTAAGTGCCAGAAGATCAGGCGTTTCATCACATTTTATCCCAAACACCAGAAGATCAGCCGTTTGAAGAGAAAGCAGAGAAGAAACGCCAAAAGATTTGGCGTTTTGGAAAGAAAAAATTAAGGAACGCCAAATGATTCGGCGTTCCATGATGACGCGCCAAATGATTAGGCGTTTCATGTTGATGTTGCCCCCAAAACGCCAAATGTTTAGGCGTTTCATTTGATGTTGCCCCCAAAACGCCAAATGTTTAGGCGTTTCATTTGATGTTGCCCCCAAAACGCCCCCAAAACACCAAATGTTTAGCCGTTTCATGAAGAAGTATGCCCAAAACACCAAATGTTTAGCCGTTTCACATTGAAGTTGCACCAAAACGCCAAAACATTGGCCGTTTTTGTTTTTTTTTTTTCCAAACGTCAAATGTTTAGCCGCTTAGACCTTTATTTTTTGCTTCCCATGGTCAATTTTCCACACTTTCACTTAGTTTCTCTTTCAAAATGAAAGTGATAGAGTGCAAAAGCACTCTACCCATAGCCCTTGCTCTGGTCAAACATATCAAAGGTTTACATTACAGCTTACTGGGATGGAGTTTGTGAGGGTCCACTAACTGGACGGTGTCGATTGATCCAATCCAACAACAACAATAACTTTGGTAAAAAAAACACATATCTCAAAAGGGGAAAACTAAAAGATCCCCATCAGTTGTGTTGTGTTCTGTTCTGTGTTTAGGTCACAGACTCATCTCAGCTAAAACAAAACAAAACCCTTAAAAACCCCTCTTTACAGAATTCAACTGAGACATTCACTAACTTAATATAGGGGTTTATTAAGAAGCTGATGCTGTTTTAGATTCTGGGTTCTTGTTGTCAAAGGCTTTAGCTTTCTGTTGTTCTTGTTGTTGCTGTTAAAATGGTTTCCTTGTCGACATGGTGCAGATACATAGCTCGAAAGTTTGAGTATTCTCTATCTCTAAGTTGGAAGGTTTGTCATTTACTTACTTCTCCTTCGTTCCACATCTGGGTTTTGATTGATTGCTAGGGTTGATTTATTATTTTCTAGGGTAGGCTGTTTTTTGTGTTGATTTGGGTATGATTATTGAGAAAGGTGTAAATTAATTTTTGTGTCTTAACAAAATTTGTTTCTTTGATATGTTATCTGAGATTTTTGAAATATTTAGTAAAAATGATACCTTTTTTTTTTTTTTTAATATTCTCTCTTGTTAATGAGAATGTTGGATGTGAATAGGTTGGTGATGGGGTTTGCTCATGAAATTTTAGGTTTTCTTAGTATGTTGCTTTGTTGATCTCTATATGATATGGGTTTCAGTTATCATTTTTTTTGTTTCGCATTTCATCTGTTTCATGGTTTATTCTAGTTCTCTCATTTCTGTGTAAAATGTTGTGTGGATGAATTGGTCTCCTTTTGTTTACCTGTATAATCTTCTAGCCTTTAGATTTTTCGCTTTGGTTCTTGCCTATCGTTGTCGATGCTGCCATTCTTTACTTTTGGAAGCATCGGTAAAAATTGAGAAAAAACACAAACGCGTGCACTTAAACTTCCTTCTAAGACAAGAGAGACCTCATCATCTTTATACTGCTTGAAGTTATGCTGCTGTGCGTAAGTGCACAGAATTAATTATAATCTTGCAAAATGAAATGTGACGGAAGATACGAACCTCAATATTGAATATCACCTTTGAAGTTAACATGACGGCTGATGCATAAACAATTTGAAGATCTTGATCAATTTCTAGCTTTGAGGTTTTTTTCCCTTCCATATTTGGGTCTGTTTTGTTCTGATTCTCTATCTTTCCTCATCTTCATTTGTTACCCGTTTCTTTATGTTAATAGTGTGAATGGGTTGATGATTCTTTTTCTCAATGCTGGTTCGTGAGTTTCTACTTTCTAGGTTTTTCTACTGTGTTGCTTTGTTGATCATTTGCGTTATGACTTTTTAGTTTGAGATTGTCTTTTTTTTTTTTTTGTTTTTATGGTTATTTTGACCGCGTGAATGTTCTTTTATGGGTTTGGGTTATAACTTTTTAGTTTGAGTTTTTTCTTTTTATTATTTTTTCTTTTTTTCTTTTTTTATTTTCATGGCTGCTTTGTCCACTTCTGTTGCTGTTGAACTGTATTGTTCTGTTGATGAATCCCACAATGGCCTGCTTATCGTTTATGTTCATGTTGCTGTCTTCTTGATTTTATTCTTGCTCTTGATAGCCTGTCAATGCTGTCATCTCTGCGGTTATTTATTTCCTGGCATAGCTTAATGGCCGGTGGCCAATAAGTTAGAACGCGCACTCACGCACTTAATTTTCCTCCTAAGAGAGGCACAGCACTTCATCATCACCTGTATTCTGCTGTAAATTGGTGCTTCATCGCAAGGCCATAAGTAAAATCTTTTGGTTGAACTGTAACAATGTAAACCTCTATTTTGAATATCGCCCCTGAAGTTAACTTGATGCATGAAGAATCTGAAAGTCAGTTTCCAAATTAGGTCCTTTGCGGATGCAATGATGTAGTAACTGTAGCAAATTCTGGTATGCTTAATCTTGTTTTGAGCATCCAAGTGGCCAAATCTAGAAAAGCTACACCTTAAGAGTGCCCCGACTCAACAACTTTTTTAAAATTTGTGACCACTTACAATCGAATCTTGGTAACCAGGTCGCTCCCGAGTACACGTTCTTTGAACCCTTTGCCGGCTTAGAAACCCCCAATGTAGCTAGTAGAAAATCCCACCAAAACCAGAAATTCTGAGTTTTCACTGAGTTCCAGGGTTCAAGGGTTTTAATAATTTGTAAACAGTTATGAAAATGGAAGGTTCTATTTTGCACATGGTAAAAGGCTCTATTGTTGTTATCTCGTCAAGGAGTAGGTTATGCCGTCTTTGTTTCTTTTTGGTACTACGTGATAATTTGCTAGAATATTTCCTTCATCAGTCAAGCTCTGTGGTGTACTGAGCTTTCTTTTTTCGTTGAGGTGATTTCCTTACTAAATCTTGATGTGGCGCAGAGCTATCAAGGAGGTCAGATCAGTGACAGAGAAGTAGGCGATACTGTTTGGAAGCATCTGTTTCAGGGAAAAATGACATACTTGCACTGGACTAAAGGAAAAGAGATGGCCCCTACAATAGCAGAGCAGGGGGGAACACTTCTTGTGCGGCATCTAGCAGTTTCAGATCCAACGTAATAGACTTGATCCAAATAATGATTTTGTCTATTTTGGTTGAAACTTCAAACTTCTGCTAACTAATTATAGTTTGATTTCCTCTGTAGATTAAAAATTTGTGGAATTCCTAGCCACAGCATTAATTGTTTTCATATTAGGCATCATTTCTGCTTGCATATTCAATCCAAGTGAATTGAGCATCCCTGATTTCTATCCCAATGCCCTCTTAGAAACCTTAACACATTGCTAGTTTGCATTTATTCTTCTTAAAACCTTTTATTCATTATTGTGTTTGTATCTATTGAGGCTATATGTTTCAACCGCACCCCACATTATTATCTTCAGTTTCACATCTCAAAATCTTACTATATTTGTTTATGTGGATGCATATGAGCTTATAAATAATATTGTAGTTTTTTTACTGTATTTGTATATTTCTATTTAGGCGCGTTTTTGTTGGAGATGTTGTTGTGTTAAAGGACCCAGAAAAAACAGACAGCCACCTGGTTCGAAGATTGGCAGCTGTGGAAGGGTATGAAATGGTATCTACCGATGAGGAGGAGGAACCGTTTATTCTCGAGAAGGATGAATGTTGGGTGCTGTCTGATAATGAAGCTCTGAAGGGCAAGGTATATTTCATTCTCTTATTTGTTACATTTAGATGTTGGCAGATATTTTCAGTACCAACAAATTGCTTGTAAACGATTGAGCACAATTTCTACTCTTATCCCTAGAGGTATAAGCATACTGAGCAGTAAGCAAATCGCTACTGTTTAAGACGTAAATCTGCACAGATTTGTAAAACTGGTTGACGCATTGGACGCACATAATGGGGTTAGGTTTTTCAATGACCCATATTTCTGATAAGAAAGATTTCAACGCCTCCGTGTGACCAAATATGTTTGGTTGACAGGAAGCCAAGGACAGTCGAACATTTGGCCCCGTACCTATGACAGATATTGTTGGCAGAGTCATCTACTGTCTGCAATCAGCTGTGGACCATGGACCTGTCCAGAACAGGTAATGAACTGTCTTGAACTATGGTAAAATGATGCATCTTAGTCTTGGCACAAATTTAATTTTCTTTGTTATATGACGACTTAAGAAATATGTGTTGACACTGCATTTATGTGCTTTCTCCTTGACCCTTTGCAGTCATTATAGTATGCAAAAAGACTCTCCCGTGATCGCAGTTGAATTGGACGTTGATGCCATGGCAAAGAATCACAAAGCATAGTACTTGGTGATCTCAAGTTATTCTGAAATCAAAGTTAAATCTGATTCCTTGATCAGAAACAAAATCATGTATTATGTGCCTGAGTTCTGAAACCAAAATAAATGAAAATAAAGACAAACAGAAGTTTCGACAGGTGCATTTGTGAGTATTTCTTGTGTAAATTGTTGTTTATGGTTGTTGGAGTAAATCAGCAGGTGAGTCTTCTCCTTTTATTTCTCAATCTTACTTTAAATGGAGGACTGCCAAGCTGTGAACTTCTGAGTTTGATCAAATGACAACAATTTGAAATTGGATATTTGGGATTTTATACATATTGTAGTTATCTCTTTCATTTTCATGCAAAACCTGAGATATTCACCGCCAAAAATTGAGGTTCAAAAGCCCAATATTGTCTTACAAGTGAGATTGCCATGAAAAAGATTTCCTAGAAGATTTCTGTTATACGGAGGATGAATTCAGATCTAGGGAGTGATAGAACCATAGATGAGTTGGATTTAGCAAAAAAACAAAACTTACCCTTTTTGATTGATTCTTGTTTGTTTGTTTGAAGGAAAGCCCTAACAAAAGAGGGTGGAGATACAACAGTCTTATAGTCTTGCCCGTAGACAAGAAGCCGACTAGTACATGAAAAAACATCCAAAAAAACACCTTGTGAAATACAACTACCCACTGTAACTGAATCCCCCTCTCAATCCCGAAGG
>JAJJMA010156585.1:0-10444 GCA_023529015.1 Papaver nudicaule | reverse complement strand
GAGTCCATCTTTGTTTGTGTGAGTGTGCTACACCTTGCTTGTTACGTATGACTTATGCATGTTACGTGTGATTAATGCCTTGTTTACTCATTATAGCTAAGTATAGGGAGCTTGCCTTAGCTGTGAAGGTTAACCAGGGAAGGTACAAGCAGGATAAGAGGCACATTGGTACATGTATGACTATCCATGACACTTAGGCTAGACGAGGCTTAGCTAAGTTGTTTTCTTGATTTCTTTCAAGCACGTATGTGGTTACGATAGAGTCTTGATTAAGGTAGGAAACCTGATACTCGAATAAGAAGAGCCTTGATAACATTGCATTGTCATAGGTTTGACATGTCACTTAGCCATTGGTTGTGAGAGACTGAGTATATGGAAACTATATTGCTTTGCGTACAAGAATACATAATCCTTAGTTGATGAAACTAAACGTAAGATAACAGTATATAAAGAGAACTAGAGATTGAGTTTAGGGTTGCCGCAAGAAGGAGAGCTAGAACCCTTGACAACAGAACTTGGAGCTAGAGCTGGTAGAGGTCTCTGGTGTATCATACCTTGATTGTTGTTGTTATTGCCTGCTTGTTGAGGTAGGCGCAACACAAACTCAAAACTGTTTTGATTAAGCTATTGTTCTACAAACTTCATGTTTCTATCATGTTTGATGATTAACTGACATTGTTCTTGAGCATGGTGTTCTACTTTGGGCTGAGGTCCATGAGACGGGAGTGATCTCTAAATATTATATGATTTGGGTACGAGTTATCCATGGAAACGGATGTGATTTCCTAAACCTGCGCAGGGTAGCTCTTGTCTGAGCTGAGCTCCGGTTGTGTGAGCTGATCGTTATGTTCTTTGCTTGATATTGGGATGTCAATAAGGCTATGAGGTTATGTGCTTTGTTCATGTTGATTTGTTGTGAAAACTTGCATTTGTTTTGCATTAAAACTGTTTTGTTGCTTCTTTGCCTACTGAGTGTCACAACTCACGTCGTTTTATGACAAAAATTCCAGATTTCATGGCTACTAGTGGAGCTAACAATGGAGGGAGTTAGAAGATGATATACAAGCTTTTTTTTCTTAGAAGTTTGCTATTCTTTAGAGTTATTTTCAGTTGATTGTAATAAGTATCATCAGACCTTGTGATGATGAGTAGAAGCAGTTGAGAACTGCTGGTGTTTATTTCTTTCTTTAGAGCTTTGAACCTTGTCTCGGTTTGATTAAGTAGAGAAGACATATTTAGTTGTTTTGGAGTTCATTAAATGTTATCCATGATAGTTATCTTTACGTAGAACCTTGTATAGATGTTAAAACCTTATACATGTTGATACTGAACCCTTTACCTGATGATAACCATGACTACCATGAGCTATGCCTAGCTGTTAGTATGAAGCCTTGATGTCGATAGTTGTTTGATACTGATACTACCTACATACTGTATAACCTGTTAAACCTGAAGCTATGAGTTGATGTATACTGTACTGCCGGTCAAGTCATTGTACTCACCTCTCAAGCCTTCAACCATCACTTATGACGTGTTACCTACTAGTCTCACTATGACTACCTCATATCATCCACCTTGATTCACCCATACTTGTAAATTGAGGAACCCATACGTATGACGATACTCACTGATCCTGTTAAGACCATGATATGACCTCAACCATAGAGAAGGAAAAGGACCTTGAGATTACCCTTACGTAAGCATTGATGATGCTCTGACCCTCTGAGAGTTGTTGCCATCAGTGTGTGCATGATGTCTTAGACCATACATGAGTACATGTAGTATCTCACTATAGCATCACCTCATGGCTGAGTAGTGAACCATGACATGCTGAGTTAGTTCTTATGATATGACTCAACACTGAAGAGAGGTATTGATGCGTAGTACACTTGATCGTAAAAAGTGAGTCTATACGTCATGAGATGTTACAGAACCAGTAAGTCACTAGACCTTACAGAAAAATACCTTAAAGCTAAGCCTTGTATGAGTACCTCAGTCATTAGTGCACCTCAACTGACGTGAGATACCCAGCATTATACTCTGATATAGTAGTCACATGTATGAACCATAAAGCATCACCCCTAGACCTCTATGAAGTGTGTTGTTGTAATGTGATTCTGCTGTTTATATGACTCTGTGTATTGGGGCATACTTGCCAGTCTAGTGGGTGTGGTGTATAGTAGCCTAAGCTTGAGCTTTAATGGCAATATTGAGGCTCTAGCCTAGGGGGTTAACATGTCGTATACTGTCATGGACTCGGGTGTGGGTCTGTGTCAGGATTGCGGGTGTTACAAAAACTGCTAGCGGAGTTGGCGCGCCCGAAGAGTCTTTTGCTTCCAGTGTGAGTGCGGGTGCCGAGGATAGCTCCGAAGATGTTCCTCGGGTCACCGTAGTGATGATGGCGTCGTCGTCCAGAGTTGTTTGCCTGCCCCTGTAGTCCCCGTTGTTTAAGCTTTTATGGTTGTGGATATTACTGATGACGCTGATGTGCAGGATAGCCAATACCATGAGTTTTCTTCTGCTAATGAGACACAAGTTAACCTGAAAGGTGCTGCTGAGCTTTTGTCATGTTCTGCCGAGGCTTGCATTCCTTCTTCGTCTGGTCTCATTGAGTCGTTGGTGAGATCTGCTACCCAAGTGTCCCCCTTATCTTTTGTTGTTGTGAAGCCCGTGGACTGGTCTTCGTTTTTCTTGAAAGATCCTGATCCCCCTTTGGATTCGCAAGCGGCCGTCTTTGATGATCAAGTGTCAGAGTTACAGTCTGAATTTAATGTCGTTACGTTGTTGATGGATGAATATAGACGTGTCGCCGATGAATCGAGAGCTCGAAAAGAAGCTATTGCTGCCGAAGATGCTCTTTTGAGAACCCAACTTCGTGACTTTGATGCGAGGTTAGCCGTTGTTGTTGCTTCCCAAACTGAAGGGTTGAGTCTTACCTATGCTCGTTCTGCTGCGATAACTGTTAACGAAGCTTTTGCCAAGGCCGAGTGCCATTTCCCTGGTATCGCTATCCCGAGGATGGATGTCCCTTAGTCGTCATTAACTACGGAAGAAATTATTCGGAATTCTCTGCTTCCACCTGTATTTTGACATGTTGGATGAATTCCTGGCCATATCTTGCCCCTTGAACTTGTTTTCTTCTTTTTATTTTGTTGTTGTATCTTTTTGTAATAGGATGTAACCGAATGGTAATATTGTTGATCATGAGCTTCTCCTTATTGTCTACTGTTAGGGCATTGTCCGGTCAAACCCACTAGCGTTGGTATGTCAAGCTAGTTGTCAGTTTTAGGTGTCAAAATTCAATTCTTGATTTAGCCTACTAGAGTTTAGATTTCGGAAATGGGATATAGACAGAGTAGTAGAGACCTTGAAGACGAAGACTGTGAAGACAAAGAAGACATCAATTATTCTTCATCGACAAAAGGTTAGTAGGAGTTATGACTTTATGGATATTCTTCTATTTCTACTTTCTCTATTCTTTCGAAATATAGTCGACTACTTTAGTAGTAATGTAGCGATTGAGATCGTGTTCTTGTGTAACATGGCTTTATGTCATGACCAGTATTTGATCCCACGAATACTGTGAATCAAGAACATATGAGATAGATTCGACGCCATGTGTCCATTACAATGGTTTGCTTGCAAACTGTTATGTTGGATATGGATGAATCTAAGGAGTACTCTTGAGCAAAGAGCCTGTGGATCACAGCTGAGGACATTCTCATGTCTAAGTTCTGGCTCAGCCCAGTCCTTCCAGCGGATTCTTAATTTGACCTAATTTGACCGCGGACGGTACCCGAACCGGTTTGCGTACCTGGAGCTGTAAAACTTCTGTGTTCCATTTGTTCACGTACCAGTACGTGAACCTGACACGGAAGAGTTCCTGGTAAGTCAAATTACGTGTTATTCTCTTAGAATTTCACTCTGAGTCAAATTCCAACTCCTTTATCTCTTAGATGGACTTGTGTGAAACACAAATACCTTTTGTGTTCCATCTAACGATCCTCAATGAGTCAATAAGATAAGATTATCTCTGGTCTGTTGGATTCCTATCTTGAAGTGTTTTTGAGCCAACAAAACACTTGGCAGATAAATCTAAAAAGGAATTTCAATTGAGATTAATCTGTATTACTTGGTTGGCAAGTTTAGGGTTTCCTTAACTTGTGGGACAAGTAATTGATTGCTTAATTCCAAAGCAACCTATCTTATTGAGTGCTATAAATAGAGGTGTCTAAGGACAAATACCGCAAGCATCAAGCACACGTGAAGGTCCTCAGGGAAGTAGCGTAAACTCTTTTCACTTCGGTGAAAGCTTGTTGTGGTATAGTCATCCTCTATAGGTTGCAGCTCCTCTGGGAACTCCCTACGACTATCAAGACTTCCTTTGAGAGTTGGGAAGCACAGGTAGATTGATCCCTCAGCGGTTGATCAGAATCACCTGTAACCTCAGTAACCTATCCTAGTTCTTGTCTATTCCAAAGTCCGTCTCTTCTGCTATACGGCTATTCAAGAACTAGTTAAGTTACGTAAAGGTTTGAAAGGTAGCAACGCACGGCTGCACTCGGTGTTGTAAGACCTAGTTGGCTCCAGTTATACAAGTTCCTTAAGTGGTTCTTCATCTATAACTGAGGTAGATACAGATTGGGCATTGCGAAGTTGGTTTGCGTGTCAGCCCCGATTTGTGAAGTAGATTTCCGTATGACCTGGATTTGACAATCCGAAGGAAGTCATCTTTGTTTATGGTAAACTGATAGAGGACAGTTACACCATAAGTCAACAGTTTTGGTTTAAAACCCAGTATTGCTGACAAAAGCCTTTGGCATCGGTCAAAGCAACTCCTAGGCCTGTAACGGACGTCAGCTAGGGGAATCAAGTGCGTGACGATCTGTGGGGGATCCAGAGACGTAAGGAAGGCGACAATAGCCAATTCGCTTGGAGGGCTTGAGTTGGTCTCTGCTACATCCCAGACCGAAGTCTTATAGTAGGCTAGAGTTTGTAGTCAGTTTGTACTGGGCGGTGTTCAAAACTGGACGAGGTCCCGAGGTTTTTCTGCAAGGCAGTTTCCTCGTTAAAAAACGTTTGGTGTCTTGTGTGCTTTTCCCTTTCCGCATTATAACTCTGATTTATAATTAAAGCACCAAGTAGTACGTTATTACCTAACTGTCGAGATTACTCCAGTTAGAGGTTTGGATATTGATTTTTGAGATCGTCCAAACTCTTTACCATAAGACTCACGAGCCAAAACGAAAAGTTGGTAGTATTTCGGTACCCCTTCTTTTTCATCTACTATTTCAGGCATTTCAACCTTCTTGGGTTAAGCATTATCTTTCAATCATCCTTGGCCAGGGGATGATTTAGGACATTAACCTGGAAAAAAAGACTTTCCCGCTAGAGGCGACGTGTAATTATCTCTATCATTGGGATTCTTACTTTTCGCCTCATACCTATTAATGAGGATCCTAGAGATGACATGTGATCAGCAGGTATGCTCTTGTCATGGCAATTGTTCTGTTGCGCTTAGGCTGCTGGCAATTGTTTTGTTGCACTTACATCGTTGTTACTTTGATACTTGTCACTTTCCGAGAAAAACAATTTATTAATATACTGCGTCATTGCGTCCTTCGTGAAAAAGTAACACAAGATAGATGGTGGAACTTCGGACTAGTAAATCCTGCTCCTTTTCCCCCTAGGGGTAGTACTTCTTAAGGTATCGTGCATTCATGGGTGTTGTAAAGTATCTCCTTGCATGTTTCTGAGATAATACGAGCCCTTCCCTGCAATATCTTCGATGACATATGGACCTTCCCATATGGGGGCTAGTTTGCCCCATTCAGTCTTCTTTGGTATGATGGTATCTATCTCATTACGAATTCTCCCACCTTGAAGTTTCGAAGAATTACCTTTTTGTTGTACTCCTTGGCAATCCTCCGTTGATAGTTCTCCATTCTTTGGAGTATAGTTTCCCTTCGTCCTTCTAGATCATCTAATTTTTTGTAGATTAGATCTGTGGTTAGATTCTTCTCCCAAGCCTCAGTCTTCGTCGTTGGGATGATAACTTCGGTAGGGATTACAACTTCGGTTCCGTACGTTAGCATGAAAGGTGTTTCTCCCGTAGCTTCTTTTCGAGTTGTTCGGTACGCCCATAGCACATTGTGCAATTGCTCACACCATTTCCTTTTGTAATTGTCGAGTTTCTTTTTCAGGATCAGAGCTATGGTTTTGTTTGTGGACTCCGCCTGACCGTTGCTTTGTGGGTATGTTGGCGTTGACTTGATCTTATGGATTTTGTAGGCATCGAACAACATGTCGATGTTCTTTCCGCTAAGTTGAGCTCCGTTGTCTGATATTATGGCCGCTGGGATCCCGAACCTGCAAATGATGTGTTCAAACATAAACTTGAATACGTCTCGATCTCTTATGTGAGCAAGGGGTGCAGCCTAGACCTGGCAACGAGCTGAGTCGGGCCGGGTTCGGGTGGAAACCCATGGGTTACGGGTTATAACGGGTTGAACCCGTAGGGTTTGAAATCAGTACGGGTTACCAATTTACAAACCCGAACCCGTTATCGGGTCTACCCGCGGGTTAGCGGGTTTACCCGTAAAATCTATATAAAAAATTCTAAGTTTAAATTTCTATACATTTTATGCCAAATTATAAAGCTAAAAATTGTAAAAACTAGTTACATTGTCCCTGTAATCATCTCCACAAACTATTTCATATGTACTATGCCTTTTCTAGTTGACTAATCAAGTAACTAACTGAGCATATAACTTTACAATGACTAAATCAAAGACTTGTTGGTTTGGAATACGAAAGAGGAGAACAAAGACGAATGCAAACACAAACATCTTTAGAATCCTCTATGTAGCACAGAAACCGAAAGGAATAGGGAATTAAGGTAAGGAAACACAATTCCGGGGTGTGGATATTTGGCACAAGAGTAAAGACACACAACTAAATTTCAGTTTGCAATCACAAATGCCCTGATCAGAAAAATCATAAGCATATATATTATACATCATTCTCGCGAAAATAAATAAATATACTATACATCATCTACAACTACAGAAAGTCGCCTCACATGTTGAAGAGGACATCAAAATGGCTCTGTAACAATCACAAACCTTACTTCTTTTCTAGATCATGTACCACCAATCCCATTATCGATCACAATTTCTACAAGAAATAAACAATTCCCCAATTGATATACTCTTACAGATAGAACAACAAGAGAAGAATCAAAGAATTTCTACCAAGATGTGAAGACTGCAAGAAATTGCAGAAGTTGTTCCATAAGAGAAATGCCGGTAGAATAGATGGCTGGCATGGATGGTTATGGTAGTAATTGATGATGGCTAAAGAAGTTGGTGTTGCTGGTTTGCACAGATTTTTGAAGAAGAAGATTTGAGGGTTCAGATTTTAGGGAGAGAGAGAGGGAGACACAGTCGAAGTTAGAGAGAAAAAGAATAAGAGATAGATAGGGTTTTGTTAGATTGGGAGGAAGACACGCGGCAGACCGGTCTCTAAGAAAGTGCCACGTGCACCATTGTCGGGTTAGAGGGTTTACCCGCGGGTTAACAGGGTCGGGTCGGGTTAGCACATAATCCTAGCGGGTTGGTATTTTCTAAACCCTAACCCGACTCGGTAATCTATTGGGTTGGGTCGGGTTGGGTTATTTTCGGGTCGGGTTCGGGCCAACCCGCGGGTCGGGTGCATAATTGCCAGGTCTAGTGCAGCCTCCACCCACTTGGTGAAGTAGTCGGTGGCGACTATTAGGAACCTTCGGTTGCCGGATCCTGCTACCAATGGACCCACTATGTCGACTCCCCACTTCGCGAATGGCCAGGGACTTAACACCGCATTTAGCTCCGTTGTCGGTGCTTTGAATTTTCTTGTAAACTGCTGGCAGGCAATACATCGTCTCGCCATCTCCAATGCATCTCTGTTCATGCTTGGCCAGTAGTATCCTTGTAATCGAGCCTTCTGCGCCAGGGATCTCATGACGATGTGGTTGCCCGCGTCTCCATAGTATATGTTTTTCAAAATGTGTAATCATTCTTCCTTCGTGATGCATATAAGCAATGGTCCTAGGAACGTAGATTTGTAGAGGATTCCTTCCCGGAGGTGATATCTTGCCGCTCTTGAGATGATATTTCTGGCGTACTTGGGATCTTCAGGCAATGTTTTATTGCTTAAGTATTGATGAAGGGTACTCTCCAGTCGTCCTCTACCTCGTTGCCTTCTGTGTTTGGTGGGTTGGATACTCCTTCCACGTCCATGGCTTCTTCTCCCGTGGTTTCAGTATTCACCGATGGTTCATACACTCTTCCCACCTTGATGGATGTAACACTGGGATCTCGTAGCATAGATGATATATATGCCAACGCGTCTGCATGTCTATTGTCCTTCCTTGTTATGTGCCTGTAGGTTATCTTTTCAATTTTCGATGTGAGTTCTTGCGCCAGCTTCAAGTATGCAGTGAGGCACAAATCCAGAGTTTGGAATTTGAGTTCGATTTGCCAGATGAGGAGTTGTGAGTCGCTTGTAATCCTGACGTCCGTGATGCCTAACTCGATTATCAGCCATAATGCATGGATTTCTGCTTCATACTCAACGATGTTGTTCGTGTACTCCCCAAATTCTAACCTGAACGCATGTAGGATCTTGTCTCTTGTCGGGGTCGTTATTACGATTCCTATCCATGCGCCTTTTTTGTTGGAAGCTCCATCCACGAACACTTCCCATCTTCGAGAGTTGACTGGTTCTAGTAGATCATCAGGATCTTCTTTGTCTTCCTCGTCTCCCGGTATGTCATCTATCTCTTCTTCGTCTTTTAGGGGTAAGTCCGCCAAGAAATCTGCGAACACCTGCGATTTTTCCACCGTTCGAGGTTCGAATATGATTTTGAACTGCGTTACCTGTGCATTCCATTTGGCTATACGTCCTACTCTGTCTGAGTTTTGGAGGACTTGGACAATTGGTGCCTTCGTCAGTACTCTCACCGTATGCGCGTTGAAGTAGGTTCGCAGCTTTTGTGTTGCGAACACGAGTGCTAGGATGATCTGCTCTATCTTCGTGTAGTTTCTTTCAGCTTGGTACAGAGTTTGCTGATGTAGTAGATGGGTATCTCCTCCTTCTTGTTTGTCTGAACTAGAACTGCGTTGATTGCGCAGCTGGTCGCCGCCAAGTATAAAGTCAATACCTCGTCTTTTTCTGGCCTTTGTAATGTCGGTAGGGTCTCCAGGTGCTCTTTCGAAAGCCTGCTGGAAGTCTTCTGTCCACGTGAACCTGCAATCTTTCCTTAATGTGGAGAAGAAATTCTTGCATCTATCTGATGATCTAGCTATGAATCTTCCCAGCGCCGCCAGTCTTCCGCTCAGCCTTTGAACGTCTTTCAGGTTCTTTGGTGATGGCATCTCCACCACAGCTCTTACTTTTTATGGATCCACCTCGATCCCTTTTTTGGTGACCAAGTATCCTAAGAATTTTCCGGAGGTTACCCCGAAGGTACACTTCTCCAGATTTACCTTCATCTTGCAATTTCTCATGGCTTCGAATATCTCTCTGAGGTCCGCCAAATGATCTTGTGATTTTAGACTTTTGACGAGCATGTCATCAACGTAAACCTCCAAGTTCTTTCCAATCCACTGTTTGAATAGTTGTCCACCAGTATTGGATATGTGGTTCCTGCGTTTCTTAGTCCGAAGGGCATTCTTGTGTAGCAATATAAACCCCTCGGAGTGAAAAAGGCTGTATGTTCTTGATCTTCTTCGGCTAGGGCTATTTGATTGTACCCCGAATATCCGTCCATAAATGACAGTAGTTCGTGGCCAGAAGTCGCGTCGACCAGCTGGTCTATGCTTGGCAAGGGATTGCTATCCCTCGAGCAAGCTTTGAGATTGCTGAAGTCGATGCAGATTCTGACGCCTCCGTTCTTCTTTGGTACTATTACCATGTTCGATACCCAAGTTGGGTACATTACTTCTCTAAGGAATCTAGCATCCATCAGCTTTTGGAGCTCCTTTCCCACTGCTTCGTGGTATATAGGGGCCACCTTCCTTATTCTTTGCTTAAATGGCGGTGTGTCCGGGTTTATCCGAAGGTGATGGGCCACCACCGACGGGTCTATCGTCGGCATATCTTTCATTGTCCACGCAAATACATCCAAGTACTCCTTCAGTAGCTCTTTTAGTTTTACTTCCATAGCTTCCTCCAACAGCGTTCCTATACTCACCTCTCGTGGTCGTTCTTCAGTTCAATGTTGATTTTCTTCGTTGGCTCGATGGATGAGAATAGCTGCTTCGGAGGTCCTATGGGAGTAACGTTCTGTAATTGTTATTTGTCCCCAGTCGATGTTGACGCCACCATCACTGCGGGGAGTAGTGATGCTGCTCTGGCCGCATTGATTTGCTCGTTATATTCCTCGTATCTCTTCTATTTCTCC
>JAJJMA010156582.1:0-30448 GCA_023529015.1 Papaver nudicaule | reverse complement strand
AAGAACTCTTCGAGTATCCAAACGAATTTCGTATTCGTACAGCATAGATAACTCCTTATTAAAAAGCTTTGTCTTTTCCTTAGGGTTTGGGTAATCACTATGCTAGAAGTAGTCATCTTTTGATCTAAAGCATGCTTTGCTTGTACTACTTCCATGTTCTTTCATCAATTAATCGAGGTCATTAAATTAAAATCTTAATTGATGATTGCAATGCTTGATCTTAATTGATTATCTCTATGAATGTATTGCAAAAACCGTGAACTTGTTTTTTTAGCCATACTACCCGTTCGGGTAAAGCAGTTCATGATAGATTATCAAAATCCATGCTTCTGACTCTTATGGCTAAGAGAAGACGATTTTTGATAATAAGGTATATCCTAGACTACAATGTTGAACTCCGCTGGATTAAATGTTGTACCTTTAATTCTTAGTCTTACAACCACTAGGAAGGGGTAACCTAATGTTTTCTCTAAAGGCGATGGTTGACCGAAACTCTCTAAGAAAGTAGGAAGATTAAACCTTGAATTCCTATTTGACCGTAACTGGCTAGGAAAGAAAGACATATCTACAATTTCACTTGTGAAAATTGTACCAAAGATTTATTCTAAAACCTTGCTTGGGAAGGTAGTCGCGTTGTTCCATATGGAATGACACATTATGGGGGAGAGTTCTTTTGAACTTGTGCTTCATGGTAATATCTTTTTGGGGAGAGCGGCTGTAGAATCTACGAGAGAATTGCATCTTTTTATCTCTTGTTTCAGGTATGTTTACCTTTGTCTACATTGATTATTGCTATTTTATGAGGATTCTTATATTTCTTTTTATTTGTCTATTTTTATGACAAAAAGGGGGAGAAATCTTGTGGTAAGGGGGAGTAAAATCTTTCTATCTACTACGACAATTGTCTACGACATTTGTCATAGGGGGAGTAAAATCTATGTGCTTGTCATGGCATAACAAAAATTAGTGTATTGAGTAAGGGGGAGAACATATCAAATTGTGTAGTATCTTGAAGCATCGATGCAATATGCTTAACAAGTTTTACATACTACTCAATTGCATAACAAACTCTTGTTGGACTATGTCCTTCTAGAAACCAAGATGTGGTGACTTTGAGTTTGTTATCTCTACCTTGAATCTTCGCTTGCAGGAACACTCTTATCTGAAGACGTTGAAGATTACAAGAAGATCAAGTACATTATGGTTAGGGCTAAAAGATTTTACTTTTTGAATCCATATGTAAGATTGGTTTTTGTCACTAAAATTGACAAAGGGGGAGATTGTTAGAGCATTGCTCGGTTGAACCCACTGATGTTGCTATCTCAAGTCAGTTGTCAAGTTTATGAGACAAAAACACAATCCTTGATAAGTTTACTCTACAACCTCGGACTAGGATAGGTTTAGGTAATCGAGACAAAGACTAATGAAGACGAAGACCGAAGCTTACTACTTGATAAATCATAACGTCCTCACTGAAGGTTAGAAAGGTATTTCCTTTCCGTATTGTTTTTACCATTTCTATCATACCAATAGTCTATGATGTTGTTTATATGATCCAAAGGTATTCTAGGATTTCCGCCTTTGCAATTGTCACACTTGTGATAATATGTATAGGTAGAGTATGTTGAGTTGTCTCTTGAAATAACCCCAACGGTGAACGCGTTCATGAACGCGTACATGTGTTGCTTTTGGCATTTCAGGAACGAGCTAAGTCTCTATGAACGCGTACATACAAGTTCAAGAATTTTCCTGGATTCTCTTGAACTCTATTGACTGCTTTGTGAATGCGTTCGTGAACGCGTTCATATAAGCCATGCGAAAACTTCCAACTCCATATCTTGAAGTTTTCGGTCTAGGCATGATTAGTTCTCTGACTTGTCGTGACTTGGCCCATGTAATTCAACAACTTAATCCAAGCGATGTTCAAATTAAGTATTGGACTAGAAGTCGCAAAGCGATGTCCAAACAAGCATTGGACCAGAAGTCGCGAACCTTCAAACAAGGTTGAGTCTTCTTTAATTTTTGGCTTAGTCCAAAGTTCTTAGAAGATTGAGAATGGGTATTCAAGATATGGACTTTCCTAGTTCCGTAACTTGCTTGAGCCCTACTCAAGGTTGCTTAAACTTTAGGCAAAGCCTCCCTTGGTGATCACTATAAATAGATGACCTTCTGCAAGATACAATCTTAATCCTTTACACATCTGTGTATCCTTGCATAAAGGTTGGTCGTCATCTCGAAGTCCTTTTGGACTACGACTATTGAAAGACTTCACTTGAGGATCGTGAAGCACAGGTCGGAAGTCAAATTCCATCCTGTATCTTGGGTCGATTGAATTCTTTCAATCTTATCACGACCAAGATTTTATAGAAACCTCGTAAGGTAGATCTTGTATCGTAAACCCTAGAAGTTCCCAACGCAAATTCACGACCTAGGTTTCATACTAAGTTCGTCTCGCATTTGGAGGTAAAGTTGTTTAGGCTAGACCAATAAGCCCTATTCAACATATCGATTTCCTTTAACCTTGACTTTAAGTCTAAAGGAAATCACAATCGTATTCTTGTTTGATTACTTGGATACTTTTAAGCGTCCTGTTAGAGGCAGGGTAGCGCTAGTCTTCACGAAGCGAAGTGGAGCAACTCCTAGGCCTGTAAAGGACGTCAGCTAGGGGAATCAAGTACGTAGGCTACTGCGGGAGCCAAGAGACGTAGGAGCACATTGGTAGCTGAATTGCTTGTAGGGTGAATTCAGTCTCGATACAGTCCAGTTCGAAGTCTGAGAGTAGGCTAGCGTCTGTATACCATTCATACTGAGGGTGTTCACATCTGGACGAGGTCCTGGGGTTTTTCTGCTAGGTTTGTAGTTACCTCGTTAACGAAATTCTGGTGTCTTGCATTACTTTTCCCTTCCGCATTATATTGTCTCTGATATATATAATAGAAGTGTAGATGGTGAAAAATGAGAGAGGGACAAGATTGTAAAAACACTCTCTAAACATGCCTAACCTAGAGGCAATGGCCTATTCAGGCACATCTCCATAGCTCAGAATGCAACCCGTTCTACGAGCTGAATAAACTCTCTATGAGTTCTCTCTTACAACCCCCGGTGGAGAGGATGATATCATAGTGCAGTATTGATAATCTCACCAACACATTAAACCCATTAATCTGCTTCATGTCGACATCGCCTCGAATTCCTTGGCATCAAAACCAGATCACTATATGGTACATGGTGAAGAGTTAACAGAGACGCATCCTCATGGATTTCCTCTTTATACGACTCAATATTCGAGTCTTAATGAAAACCTCAGGAATATCGAAGTTCTAGGCCTGTCCAGAACTCCCTGAGAAGCATACAACAACCTAAACAGGCTTAAACAGACCTCATCCCAAACTCAGGATGGTCTAACATACCATGGATAAACACGCCATGACTTCAAGTATGTTGTAGCGTAAACACGCGCATCATAACCAAGGCATATCAGCTGCAACAAAGTTGACCTTGGCCAAATGCCAAAGTCATAGCGCCATATAGCATGGCACCTCGAACCATGAGCCACCATGAGTTCACGAGAAACTAGCCTCGGACAAAGGCCAAGGCCGTGGCGCCATGAACCGTGGCGCCACAACGAGTTGGCCTTGGCCAAAGGCCAAGGCCGTAGCCCCTTGGCTATAGCGCCACAAGCCGATGGCGCTATGAACTCCTGGCCTTGGCCAATAGCCAAGGCCACTCCTATACTCGTGTCCCTGGAGGCACCACACTCACGTTGGTCATGGCAATTGGTCATACGACTCTGCTCAGACTCGACTCAAATCAAATCAACTACGCAATATCTGCGTATCACTCGAGACATCAAAACATCACACGGGGGGATAACTTTAGGGGTATTGGTCTGGCGGTCTACGACAGTTGAAAGAAACTGATAGAAATAGTGGACAGTTACGAAAAGATGGCGCGAGTGGACATGTTCTACACAACTCAGGCAGTTACGGAAACCAACCCATGTCCTCCACTCCTCCACTCTTACACGACTTCCACCTTCTCTGTCGAGAGATCAGGGTGAGTTCAAAACTATAAATAGAGGCCTCCTCTATCTTCCAAGGCAGGAACATCTTCCAGAAACAACCAGATATTCAGAACACCTGAATAAACCAGAGCCTCATAAGTAAACACGCCTGAGCAACCCAACACCCTTCTAGCCTTGGAGATTTCCAGTCACTCTCACGACGGAAATCTTGAACTCTTACACCCAAAACACATCCTCAACCTGATCTCAAGTTTCTTCGATGTTTCCCTCCCTAGATCAACCTCTATCCTCTCTGTGACCGAAGCAAGACGTGAACGGCCATTGACTTGGTTTAGGCTTGTCTTGTTCGACTTTGATCTGGAACACTACGAAAGTACCCAGAGACGGTGCATTGTTTTTCCAGGTAAAAACAAGAAGTAATTGCAAGTTTGTTGATTCATAACCTTTGAGTGAATCCATCTCTATTGAGATCTACGAGAACTACGTTCTTGTTAGGGTTTGGTTCTCTGAACTATACTCAGGTTGTTGTTTGAATATTGATTTGTGGGATCGTTCAAACAACCATAATCAACTAGGTTCACGAAAACACAAATTTGGTGGTATATCTCGGTATCCTCGCTTTTTCAGTTGGTATCAGAGCCGACAAACACCTTGCAAAGGACGTAACTGTCCGTGTTTGACGCTTTCATGAACTATGAACACACATTATTCTTCTAATGTGAACGTTCCACCAGTTTTTGATGGCACAAACTATCTATGGTGGAAATCCGCCATGCGCTCTTTTCTTCAATCACGAGACTATCAGTGTTGGGTCTTTGTGCAAGATGGGTTTACCATACCCAATATCAAAATCGGTGATGTTGTAAAGGATAAAAATCCCTCACAATATTCTGATGATGAAAGGAAAGAAGCTAAGATAGATTCATATGCGCTTAATGCGATCATCCATGCAGTTACCCCAGATCTTCAACATCATGTATCTACATGTAGTACATCAAAAAGGGCCTGGAAAACTCTGCAAAACATATTTGAAGGAAACACTTCAGAGAAAGAAGCTCGTCTTCAAATTCTCTCATCAGATTGGGAAAACCTCCGAATGTCTGACGAAGAAACCTTTGAAGATTTCAATCACAAACTTTCTACAATTATTAATGCCTCGCAGTCGCTTGGAAAAACAATTGAGGAAAGAGAAATTGTGAGAAAAATCTTCAGGTCTCTACCTTCAAAATATGACTCCAAAAAACATGTCATCCAAGAGTCATTTGGTTTTGATATAAAGAGAGGCAATCTTATTGTCAAACTCAAAATCTTCGATCATGATCACAAGACTGAAATTAAGTCTATAGCATTCAAATCTAATCGTGATCCTATTCTCGCAACATCTAGCATCTCTTGGGCTGATAAATGTGATGGTCAAGATAATTATGACATAAACTCTGCCTTGTCCTTGATCACTCGACAGATTAGAGAACTTCTGAAGAACAAAAAGATGCTTTGTTCCAAACAACAGTTCGAGAATTCAGAATCTCCAAAGAAAACTGAGGATACTCCAGAGGAAGAAATCCAATGCTACAAGTGTCGTGGTTATGTACATATGATGAAAGAATGTCCAAGCAAGGAATACCACAAATCTATCTTGGCCGGTCTCGATGAAATGCCTAATGAACATCTCTTCGAGAACGTGCGTGATCAGGCATTAATAACCAAGAACTCTGATGAAGATGATTCAGATAATCTGATACTTGAATTTCTGGATAAAAGCGAAATTCTCTTAAAAGAAAATATTTTACTAAAAGAATCTCTTAAGAAGAATGAAGAATCGCTTCTGATAACTAATGATCAGCTTGAGAAATCAAACTGTGAATTATCAAGACTTCTATCTGAAAACTGTACCCTAAAAGATGACCTGCAAAAATTATCTGGTAGCTCAGATAAAATTTCAGCCATGCTTTTTGGGCAAAAGTCATTTGGAGATACAAATGGTTTAGGGTACAAAAGTAACTCTTTCACGAACAGCAACACCTTCATACTTGCAGGATCATCTCCTCCTGCCAATGAAAAAATGAATTTTGATTTTGGTACCTCTGGAAAAAATCAATCTCAGAAGCAATGTTGCTCATTCTGTGGGAAGGATAATCATATCCTTAGAAGATGCAAAAAGTTTCAACAAAAGAAGGCTATTGTTGCTAAACTCGAGAATGACGTAAAGAAGATGAATCAAAAGCTAAGCAATTTGGCTAATGGTGTTCCTTTATCATCAGGAAAAAGAGGTAAAGGTAAGAATCACTCTACAAAAACTGATCGTGAGCATTATGCTCACTCGTACTCCACTTAAAAATGTGTGGATGACGTCTCAAATCTGTGACTTGTGATTCTGAGTCGTCAAATTAAATCAGTTCATCTGATTAAAAAGAACAAGTCAGTTTTATTGTTTTTGTTAGATTACTTTTATGTCCAACAATTTTTTCAGGAATAAAAATCAATATCTCATAAAATTGTTGAGCAATGCTCCAAAGAGATGAATCCACGCTCAATTGGTTATGTGACCTTTTGTCCTGATGGTATATAACAATAAATCCCAAAGAGGTTGTTATAGTTATTCCTTACACCAATGGTGAGACTCCTTCTTGTAGTGAGTCCGATGCTATAATCGTATAAAAAGGTGTACATCACGTCTTTTCTGAGTCCAAAATGTAATGAATCGACGTGAATATCAACTGTCTCTTGACTTCTTTTGGAAATATCTCCCTGCCTCTGGCTCCTAAGGCAAGAGTCGAGAGCAGGAACCATGGGAATCTCCATTTGACCCTGTCAGAGATCATGCTCTTGGAAACAATTTCCTAAACATGTAAGTTGATATATAAACTTAATTCTGTTGGAAACTAAAAGAGGTAATGAATCTACAAAGCAATGTAGAGAAAGTCTAAAAACCTCCTCACGAACTTGTTTCCTAAGTTCGCACAATTCATAAACACTATATATTTGTGTTCTAATAAAATTCTCTTCAATATTGTCATCATGGCTTCCATCACAGAAAGAGTTATTAGAAATAAAGACTACTATGCAGAAAAGCTTGATCAAGAGTATCCACATCCGAAATATGAAAGAGGTGTTCCTAATGCACACCACGTGATCAACGTCTACACTTCACATGAATTTATTCGCAAGCTTAAATTTGTGCTGCAGAAGATTGAAGACCTCTTGGAAAATCCTCAGAAGAATTGTGAAGAGGAATTAGTATTCTTCAAGTCTCTTTTCAAAGATTGGACATGTCTCTCAGAGTCAAATTATGAGGATTGCAAAACCATCATCAAAGAACTCTTCGAGTATCCAAACGAATTTCGTATTCGTACAGCATAGGTAACTCCTTATTAAAAAGCTTTGTCTTTTCCTTAGGGTTTGGGTAATCACTATGCTAGAAGTAGTCATCTTTTGATCTAAAGCATGCTTTGCTTGTACTACCTCCATGTTCTTTTCATCAATTAATCGAGGTTATTAAATTAAAATCTTAATTAATGATTGCAATGCTTGATCTTAATTGATTATCTCTATGAATGTATTGCAAAAACCGTGAACTTGCTTTTAGCCATACTACCAGTTCAGGTAAAGCAGTTCATGATAGATTATCAAAATCCATGCTTCTGACTCTTATGGCTAAGAAGAGTAGTCGCGTTGCTTGGGAAGGTAGTCTCGTTGTTCCATATGGAATGATACATTATGGGGGAGAGTTCTTTTGAACTTGTGCTTCATGGTAATATCTTTTTGGGGAGAGCGGCTGTGGAATCTACGAGAGAATTGCATCTTTTTATCTCTTGTTGCAGGTATGTTTACCTTTGTCTACATTGATTATTGCGATTTTATGAGGATTCATATATTTCTTTTTCTTTGTCTATTTTTATGACAAAAAGGGGGAGAAATCTTGTAGTAAGGGTGAGTAAAATCTTTCTATCTACTACGACAATTGTCTACGGCATTTGTCATAGGGGGAGTAAAATCGATGTGCTTGTCATGGCATAACAAAAATTATTGTGAGTAAGGGGGAGAACATATCAAATTGTGTAGTATCTTGAAGCATCGATGCAATATACTTAACAAGTTTTACATACTACTCAATTGCATAACAAACTCTTGTTGGACTATGTCCTTCTAGAAACCAAGATGTGTGGTGACTTTGAGTTTTTTATCTCTACCTTGAATCTTCGCTTGCAGGAACACTCTCATCTGAAGACGCTGAAGATTACAAAAAGATCAAGTACATTATGGTTAGGGATAAAAGATTTTACTTTTTGAATCCATATGTAAGATTGGTTTTTGTCACTAAAATTGACAAAGGGGGAGATTGTTATAGCATTGCTCGGTTGAACCCACTGATGTTGCTATCTCAAGTCAGTTGTCAAGTTTATGAGACAAAAACACAATCCTTGATAAGTTTACTCTACAACCTCGGACTAGGATAGGTTTAGATAATCGAGACGAAGACTGATGAAGACGAAGACCGAAGCTTACTACTTGATAAATCACAACGTCCTTGCTGAAGGTTAGAAAGGTATTTCTTTTCCGTATTGTTTTTACCATTTCTATCATACCAATAGTCTATGATGTTGTTTATATGATCCAAAGGTATTCTAGGATTTTCGCCTTTGCAATAGTCACACTTGTGATAATATGTATAGGTAGAGTATGTTGAGTTGTCTCTTGAAATGACCCCAACGGTGAACGCGTTCATGAACGCGTACATGTGTTGCTTTTGGCATTTCAGAGAACGAGCTAAGTCTGTATGAACGCGTACATACAAGTTCAAGAATTCTCATGGATTCTCCTGAACTCTATTGACTGCTCTGTGAACGCATTTGAACGCGTTCATATAAGCCATGCAAAAACTTCCAACTCCATATCTTGAAGTTTTCGGTCTAGGCATGATTAGTTCTCGGACTTGTCGTGACTTGGCCTATGGAATTCAACAACTTAATCCAAGCGATGATCAAACTAAGTATTTGGACCAGAAGTCGCAAAGCGATGTCCTACCAAGCATTGCACCAGAAGTCACGAACCTTCAAACAAGGTTGAGTCTTCTTTAACTTTTGGCTTGGTCCAAAGTTCTTAGAAGATTAAGAATGGGTATTCAAGCTATGGACTTTCCTAGTTCCGGAACTTGCTTGAGCCCTACTCAAGGTTGCTTAAACTTTAAGCAAAGCCTCCCTTGGTGATCACTATAAATAGATGACCTTATGCAAGATACAATCTTAATCCTCTACACATCTGTGTATCCTTGCATAAAGGTTGATCGTCATCTCGAAGTCCTTTTGGACTACGACTATTGAAAGACTTCACTTAAGGATCGTGAAGCACAGGTCGGAAGTCAAATTCCTGATCCTGTATCTTGGGGCCTAAACAATTTTACCTCCTAACGCTTGGCGAACTTAGTATGAAACCTAGTTCGTGAATTCACGTTACGGAACTTCTAGGGTTTATGATACAAGATCTACCTTACGAAGTTTCTATCAAATCTTGGTCATGATAAAATTGAAAGAACTCAATCGACCTAAGATACAGGATCAGGAATTTAACTTCCGACATGTGCTTCACGATCCTCAAGTGAAGTCTTTTCAATAGTCGTAGTCCAAAAGGACTTCGAGATGACGACCAACCTTTATGCAAGGATACACAGATGTGTAGAGGATTGGAATTGTATCTTGCAGAAGGTCATCTATTTATAGTGATCACCAAGGGAGGCTTTGTTTAAAAGTTAAGCAACCTTGAGTAGGGCTCAAGCAAGTTCCAGAACTAAAAAGTCCATAGCTTGAATACCCATTCTCAATCTTCTTCTAATTTTGGACTAGGCCAATAGTTAAAGAAGACTCAACCTTGATTGAAGGTTTGCGACTTCTGGTCCAAAACATGTTTGAACATCGTGTGGATTAAGTAGTTGAATTCCATGGGCTAAGTAATGACAAGTCCGTGAACCAATCATTCCAGAACCGAAAACTCCATACTATAAAGTTGAGAATTTTCCATGGCTTATGTGTACGCGTTCACAGAGCTGTCTTTTGGAGTTCAGGAGAAACCTTGAACTCGTATGTACGCAATCATACAAACTCACTCGTTCTCAGGAATGCCTTGTGCAACATATGTACACGTTCACTGTTGAGGTCATTTCATGATGTTAGGGCATTGTCCGGTCAAACCCACTAGCGTTGGTATGTCAAGCTAGTTGTCAGTTTTAGGTGTCAAAACACAATACTTGATTTAGCCTACTAGAGTTTAGATTTCAGAATTGGGATATAGACTAAGTAGTAGAGACCTTGAAGACGAAGACTGTGAAGACAAAGAAGACATCATTTATTCTTCATCAACAAAAGGTTAGTAGGAGTTATGACTTTTATGGAAATTATTCTATTATACATTCTCTATCTTTCGAAATAGTCGGCTACTTTAGTAGTGATATTAATAGCGATTGAGATCGTGTTCTTGTCTACATGACCATGTGTTATGTTGGTATTTGTTCCCACGAATACTAAGTTTACAAGAATGCATGAGATAGATTCGATACCATTTGTCCATTGCAATGGTTTGCTTGCAAATCACTTGTTGGATATGGGTGAATCTAAAGGAGTACTCTTGAGCAAGAGTCCAGTGGATTTTAGCTAAGGACGTCTAACACGTCTAAGTACTGGTTAAGCCCATAACTTCCAGCGGATCCAAGTTAAACCCTAATCTGAATGACGACGGTTCCCGAACCGTTCGTGAACAATGACTTAGGAAAAACTCCTGAGTTCCAAAGTATCAATTTGTACGTGTACCCTACGTGAACCTCAGATTCGATGGTTTTGGCTGTGATTTAGATGGACGGTTTGCGAACCGTCCCAAGTGAATATTCTATGGGATTTTCACTCGGGTTAAACTCTGACTCCTTATCTCTTAGTTGGACTTGGTTATCACGAAAATATATTTTGTGGTCCATCTAACGATTCTCAATGTGTCAATAAGATAAAGATTATCTCTGGTATGTTGGATATCTATCTTGAAGTGTTTATGAGCTAATAAAACACTTGGCAGATAAATGATAAAAGATTTCCAATTGAGATAAATCTAGGTTTCTTGGTTTGCAAGTTAGGGTTTCCTAAACTTGTGGAACAAGTAACTAGTTGCTTTATTCCAAATCAACCTATCTTGTTAAGTGCTATAAATAGAGGTGTCTAAGGACGAAAACCGCAAGCATCAAGCATGCGTGAAGATTCCTTTTGGAAGTGATCGTAAAACTCTTTTCACTTCGGTGAATGTTTGTTGTGGTATAGTCTTTCTCTATTAGGTAACAGTTCCTCTTGGGATTTACCTACGACTATAAAGACTTCTCTTGAGAGTTGGGAACCACAGGTAGGAGATCGAGACCTTAGTGGTTGAAATCGGAGTAACCTGTAACCTTGGTAACCTGATTATGTTATTGTCTATTCTACGGTCCTTCTCTTCTTATATAAGGCCATTCAAGAACTGATACGTTACATACAAGGTTGAAAGGAAGCAACGCACGGCTGCACTCGGTGTTGTAAGACCTAGTTAGCTCCAGTTGTATAAGTTTCTTAAGTGATTATTCGTGTACAATTGAGGTAGAGACAAGTTGGGCATAGTTTACTCGGTTTACTTGTCAGCCCCCGCTTGTAAGTAGATTTCCGTATGACCTGGAGAAATCCGAAGGAAGTCACTTTGTGTATGTCAAACTGATAGAGGACAGTTCAAACATACAGTTGATAATTGAGGTTGCAAAGCCGGAATTATTAACACAAGCCTTTAACAGCGATTAAAGCAATTCCTAGGCCTGTAAAGGACGTCAGCTAAGGGAATCAAGTGCGTAACGATCTGTGGGGGATCTAGAGACGTAAGGAGTGCGACAGTAGCCAGTTCGCTTGGAGGGTTGGAATTGGTCTCTGCTACATCCCAGACCGAAGTCTTATAGTAGGCTAGTGTTTGTAGACAGTTTGTACTGTGCGGTGTTCAATCTGGACGAGGTCCCGAGGTTTTTCTACAGGTCGTAGTTTCCCCGTTAAAAAAATCTCTGGTATCTTGTGTGCTTTACTTTCCGCATTATATTCTCTGATTATATAATTAAAGCAAACAAAAGAAGTACGTTATTCTAAACCTGGTCGTTGTCCTCAATCCATCCCTTGGATTTACCAAGACCCTGTCTTGCGTTGGACTGATCCTTGTGATCCAAACTCAGGTTAACAGATCTAGATATTGATTTTTGAGATCGTCCAGATCTGACCAAAAGTCTCACTAACCCAAACGAAAAGTTGGTTGTATTTCGGTACCCTGCTTTTTCAATTGGTATCAGAGCCGGTGAACACATAAAAGACGTAACTGTCTGTATTTATCGCGGCTTGTAAGTAATGCACCCTAGTACTAACTGTACACCAGAGGACACCACTCCAACACACTCATACACAACTGGTTCAACACCATCTTGTGGAGAACAACCAACAGAGGTTGTCAATTTGAGTAATAACCCTTACTCTTTCATTCTGTCAGATGACTCTGACTCAGATCTTGAAAGAGATGCAGCTAAGGAAAGTAGTGGACTCATTAAGCTCATGAAATTTCAGGCTTCTGAAATCTCAAGACTAAAAGCCAAGGTTAATTCCCTCTTGGATAAAGCCAATGAACAAGAATCCTTGGTTATGTCCCTAACCACTGAGATCTCACTACTAAAGAGGAGAAGTCATATGTCTGACCTTACACTGAAAAGTGATAATCCTCAAAACCCCACCAGTTCAGAATCTGAAAAATCTGAACTCATGATTGCTCATGAAAAAATTAAAGAGTTAACGGGAGAAATTGATCGGCTCAAATCAATCTCTGAAAAAACCAAAAACAATCAGTCGAGAAAAACAAGAACTCGTCGTGGTAAAACTGTTGGAAAGAAGGTGACATCTTCCAGAACCTCTGACAAGGTGACTAATTCCCCTCATTATTCTGATGATAACAGTACCCACAAAAAGAGTTTTAATGAAGGTAAACATGAGAAATCATGTAGTTTCTGTAAAAAGAAAGGACACCTTCAGACTGAATGCAATAGCCAAAAGAGGACAAAACGAGTTCCTCAACTCCAGCACACATTGAATCTCGTATTAAAAAATGTGTCTGGACTCTCTAAGTCTTACCCAGGGATAAGGTATAAGACAGATTGGAGAAGATCCTCACCTATGACCGGAAATCATAGTAGAGCTATTCCATACTCTAGAAGAAAACCTCAGGAAATGGAGAACATGATGCTTGTCTCAACCATGACCACTAAGAGGTGGATTCCCAAGAGAGAAAACTCTGAGAGCAATCAACCTCGAGCCTCCAATGATATGATAAGCCTGAATAATCTGAATAAGATGTTATCAGGATATACTATGCTCAATGAAGACCTTGAAAAACAGGTTCATGGAGCTAGGAAACTATCTAGAAGTTCATCAAATACGGAGCCATATCTCATTGATAGTAACTTCTATGATAACTTTGGAGGAAGAAGAAGATCGAGGAGGTCTAAACGAAGGTTTAGATCAGGTGAGTATCTCAATACTCACCCCAACGCTCAAACTTGCGCATTGAAAACGATTTCCTTGTCTTAGTACTGAAGGATGAGGAAATATGAGATCAGGGAACAAACAGAAACCCTGATGATGATCAGTACCACTCAGAATAGGCACCTGAGTGATCAAAGATGGTTAAGTCAAAAACCATGTTGAGGAAACGTATAAAGACACTATCCAGACTGACGTGTTCAAAAACCAGATCAACACGGTTCACGAACCGTCGGGAGTGTTTTTCTGTACAAAAATCAAGTACGCGGAAACCTGTGTTTATCTGCGAAAAAGAGTCACTCAAATCTCAAAATACAAAAACACAAACACAAACCCTAAGGGACTCTGGGTGTGTAAAATTGTGTGAGATATTTGAGTTAATCCCTTCTTGGTATTCCCACATAAATACCACAATACTTGAGGAATAATTATTCAAGTATTTTCTCTGCTATTCTACCTCTAAGATGGAGAAGTATAGCTGTGCCAAAGGCTCTGGAGAGATAGAAAGGAAAGAAGAGACTCTGAAGAAAGAGAAAGAGTGTCTTGCTTTTCATGATCGTCATCTTGGGGTTTACTCCTTTTATGCTTATGAATATGAAAAACTGGATCAGAATGTACAAATATCATCTGACATTGTCTTTCGATTCTTCATAGATTATGAAGCCATGAAAAACAACACAATGGCTACTACAAGAAAGAATGCATTGCTCATGTCCCAGTTGGAAGCAGTACAGAATGAGCTTGCTCTCATGAAAAGACAGATCAAGAAACTTGCTGACAACAAGTGTTGTGAAGTCTGTAATACCAAGACTAATGGCTAGCCTTCCAGTAGTAATCCTAAATAAAGTTGCAAGATGTTTTTACCTGCAAAAACAATGTACCGTCTCTGGGTACTTTCGTAGTGCTCGGAGATCAAAGTCGAACAAGACAAGCATAAACCAAGAAAATGGCCGTTCCCGTCTTGCTTCGGTCAGAGAGAGGATAGAGGTTGGTCTAGGGAGGGAAACATCGAAGAAACTTGAGATCAGGTTGAGGATGTGTTTTGGGTGTAAGAGTTCAAGATCTCCGTCGTGAAGTCGACTAGAAATCTCCAAGGCTAGAAACGTGTTTGGATTCTCAGGTGTGTTTTCTCTGAGGCTCTGGTGTTGTTGTTTCTGTTTCTGTGTTCTAGCCGTTCTGCCTTGAAAGATAGAGGAAGCCTCTATTTATAGTTTTGAACTCACCCTGATCTCTCGACAGAGAAGTGGAAGTCGTGGAAGAGTGGAGGAGTGGAGGACATGGGTTGGTTTCCGTAACTGCCTGAGTTGTGTAGAACATGTCCACTCGCGCCATCTTCTCGTAACTGTCCACTATCTCTATCAGTTTCTTTCAACTGTCGTAGACCGCCTGACCAATACCCCTAAAGTTATCCCCCCGTGTGATGTTTTGATGTCTCGAGTGAGTGATACGCGGATATTGCGTAGTTGAGTTGAGTAGAGTAGAGTCGTATGACTAATTGTCGCGACCAACATGAGCGTGGTGCCTCCGGGACACGAGTGTAGGAGTGGCCTTGGCCAACAGCCAAGGCCATAAGTGTTTAGCACCATAGCCCAGGAGGCTACGGCCTTGTCTTTGGCCAAGGCCAATTTTGAACGCGCTTTGGCGCTAGTTCTGTTAGGCCAATTTTGAACGCGCTTTGGCGTTAGTTATGTTATGGTGGCGCCATGGCTCATGGCGCCACGGCCTTGGCCTTTGGCCAAGGCCAACCTGTTGTGGCGCCATGGATTATGGCGCCAAGGCCAACCTGTTTGCGGATATATTCCTCGTCACGGCCTTGGCCTTTGGCAAGGCTAAGTAGGTTTGTGGCGCCTTGCGCAATGGCCTTGGCCTCTTGGCCAAGGCTGATTTCTTGTGAATCCATGGTGGCTCATGGTTTGTGGTGCCATGCTATGTGGCGTTATGGCTTTGGCATCTGGCCAAGCTCGACTTTGGGGCAACCTGTGCCTTAGTCGTGGTGTGAGTGCTTATGCTACAACACACTTGAAGTCATGGCGTGTTTATCCATGGTATGCTAGACCATCCTGAACTTGGGATCAGGTCTGCTTAAGCCTGCTTAGGCTGTTGTATGCCTCTCAGAGAGCTCCGGACCGGCCTGAAGCTTCAATATTCCTGAGGTTTGCATCAAGACTCGTATGTTGAGTCGTATTAAGAGGAAATCCATGAGGATACGTGTCTGTTAACTCTTCACCGTATACCATTAAGCGACCTGGTTCTGATATCGAGATGGGTGTCGATATGAAGCAGATCAATGGGTTTAATATGTTGGTGAGGTTATTAGTACTGCACTATGATATTACCCTCCCCACCAGAGTTATAAGAGAGAGCTCATAGAGAGTTTGTCCAGCTCATGGAATGAGTTGCACTCTGAGCTATGAGATGAGCCTGAATAGGCGATTGCCTTTAATAAGGCGTGGTTTCGAGAGTGTTTTTGACAATTTTGTCCCTCTCTCATTTTTCACCATCTACAGAAAGTCCCCTGGTTAGTGTGGAACAGAAATGTTTCATACTAAGCATTCGGATGGTAATGGCAACCTCAATCATTCCGAAGTTTCATATTCAACACTAACACAGGGTCTCATGGAATAGACTAAAAGTAAATTCATATGTAAGTACATACACGTTGTTAAACAGGGATTTCTGGTTAACGGGGTGACAATGATCCCGAGGCTCGGGGCGTTCTAGGTGTAGCCTCTACAGGCCTCGCAGGCCTATCCTCTGGTCGATACTCGGCTCAATCTTGACTAAGGAGCTCTTAGGGTTTCTAACCCCATATGGATGCGAGATCACTCTTTCGTGTTGTCGCTGGTGTTATTCATTTTTTTTTTTAGTTATTCGTGGCGCCATGGGTTTCATGGGCCACGACCTTTGTGGCGCCAGAAGCTCTTGCGGCACCGTGACTTTTCTAGAGAAGGGGACACTATGCTTAGTGAGGTCCCCAGCGTCATGTATGTGAATACATACATATGCTAGGTCTTAGCCAGGAAAGTAAAAAGGAAGGGAGAGGTTTTACCCGTTTTAGCAGAGAACTTTTCCTCCTTCTTGTCGTGATCAAGTCCTTGCTTCTCCTTGATCATCTCCACCAGGAGAATGGTTATGCAATTAGTTAGTTTCCTGAGCAGCGCCTTCGGTGCAAGCTTGGGTGGTGTATTTTCCAGCAACACGCGTCCATTGGTGTTCAGGGTTGAATCTGTAGCGTTGAGTGAGGTGGAGCGCTGATGCTTTACGAGTCAATGACCAATCCAGTGGTAATCGGCAGCAGTAGTTGGTAGAGAGATACGGGGGAGTCGATCGTATTCTTTTTTCTTGGTGTGGATCTGAGCGTCTTTTGTCTCGGTGTAGAGGATGTGTCGTCTCATCTCGGTATCCCCTTTATAGAGACTCCCCCGAAAGCAGAATGATCGCGTTAAGTCCCCAGTCGTTGAGGAGGGTGTTGGTGTCGAAATAGGCGAACTACTTGATGAAGATGTTTACCTCGCCGTCTTTACTAAGTAGTGAAGTTCTAGGAGGACATTGGTGCTATGAGTTGTTTCTCCATGAGATGTGGCGCCATGAGGTGTGGCGCCATGGACATGGTGGCGTCGTGGAGGTTGGCGCTGTGAGCTTTGCACCATAGTCCATTCGTCGTAAACTCCGGCAGTCCGCGTCTTGCGTGTCTCCTGATGTTTGCGCCATATATCTTGACTCACTGGTTGTATCACCACGAAATTTTTACACGTGGTAGTAGACATCCAGGGAAGTATTGTGTACAAAAATCTCTTTGAGGATCCTCGTAGATTTTCCGCAGTACTCGGCGTGGTCTTGCACATGATTCCTGATTGCGCGTCTCGCGTGTGCTGTAGTGTTTGTGTCGTATCTCCCAATCCCCTTGGTGGATTGGTACGAAATTTTAGTATGTGTTGGGAGACATACATAGAAATATTGTGTCCCAAAATCTTTCCAAAATCCCTTGTGGATTTCTCAAACCGGTGGTTTCTTCGCGACGGAAGTTGCTGGCGCAGGAAATTCTGACAGCTCTTCTTTTCTCCAATGTTCACGCCATATTTCTCAAACCACATGGAGTTATTGTATGAAATTTTACCACAAAGTTGTAGACATTAAAATGGAGTTTGTGTATTAATTTTACCCAAGGACTCCTCACGAGGTCTCCGCAGCAACTGTTTTGGTTTCGTATGTAAGTTCTGTCCACTTGCTTCGGTGCGCTGTAATGTTGGCGCCATATCTCTTGATCCACGGATTGGATTTCCACAAAAATTTTACACATAACATAATACACCTGAAGGAAGACGTTGTCCAAAATTCACCTTCATATCTCTTACTGATCTTCCGCGTTGCTCGTTTTCGTGAAGGTTGTCGTACAGCGAATTTGGTATGTAGTCATGAGCACGTCTTTGTTTGTCTCCAGATTAGGTTTGCTCCATGGAGACCCAAAATAAAATAATTTCCCCACAATATGGTTTACCGTACTGGGTTGGTAGCTCTAACACTGAGGTTGTAGGCAATGGTGTTGATTAGAGTTCTTCTCTTGAGTCTCTTCCTTCGAGAGATCTGTAGTGGGTAGTCCCATGTTGTATGGACATCTCTGGTCGAGTAAACTCTTCCCATGATGATGAAGCGCTTCGTGAGAGACAAGGGAGCATCTGTTGTATTTCACGTTTCCCTTTGGGTCGTGGCAGCCGGTATTGCTATCGGTACTTGGTGGAGTGAAGAGCGGCGGTGGCGAGGAGTCCCCAGTTATGTTTTCTTGTATCTTATCAGCGCCTCTTGTTGAGTTCGCCTTCCCTCGTGCAGACACATGTGTATTGGCCTTTTGAAGACGAGGAGGCAGAGCGTTCTCTTTAGTTGTTGAGACTCATCGGGTCGGGGTAATCCGGTTGCTCCATCCTTATTCAGACGTCTAATAGCTCCAGTACTTCGTCGAAGATGATGAGTCTGGGAATCCTGTATAGGCTTCAGTCCTCGTACTCCTCGCGGTTGTTGTTGCAGATCTGCATCTTGTGGTTGGGTCACATTCTTGCTTGGGACCCTTTGAGTTGTATTGTGTCGGTACCCTGTCGTCTGGTTGTCGACGGGTCTCCTGTTATCACGAGCTTCTTCAATCCTTACAGCTTGGATCCTTTCCTATCAAGACAGGGACGGCTGTGGTTGATCGTCTTGCGGCTTCGGAAGTTTGAAGTCTGAACTTCCTCCTCCTCTTGGTTCTCCAGGGGGTTTCTCTCGGTCGAGTAGCAGAGTTGGACTTTTGGACATGCTTGTGTTCAGGTTTGTCTTGAGAGTCCAAACCCTGGAGTTCCTGGCTGGTTGCAGTGGTGACTCTAGAAGTCCCATGTCTCGTCGTCATTCTATTAGTGATGATGGAGCTGTCCGTCCCTTTAGTGTTTGTTGGTAAGTCTTTTGTTGCCATGGGTATTACAAGTTTGATTTACCCCTTTCCAATAGTTGCAGCGCCGTGACTTGTGGCGCCATCACTCGTGGTGTCCTAGATTGGGGCGTCGTGATTCGTGGCGCCGTGACTTGTGTTGTGATCCGCTTCGACCCATATTGTCACCTGAAGTTTTCAAAGCGAGCTTGAAGTCGTATGCTCTGGGTGTGTCACCTCTGTAGCTGGACTCTTCCTCTTATTCCCTTCGGTGATAGTACTCACGGAAGGCAAGTTGTTGTAGTACTGCTTGTTGATGAGGTTGATGTCGCCTTCGGCATTACAAGCCTCTTCGCTTCTTAAGGGTTTGGCCCTCTCCGGTAGCGCTGGTGCAGGCGAGGCAAGTCTTTTGCAGTTTCATGAAGGGCTCGGTAGACAAGGATCATTTCGCAGAGCTCCAATGCCGGGTAAGGTCGTCGTACTAAGTGCAGGCTCTGCCAGTGGGGGCTCCGGGAATTTTCTGAGCCTCAGTACTCGGTGGTGTCGATGCTCCCCTCTTGGGGAAAGGGGCCCTCTACACCCTGTGTGGGCACGTTTGTCAGTGCTGGTGAACTGGCGTCGTCTCCTCCTCTGGGTTCTGGAGTGGTCTATTCAAATCGTCTTTTGTGGCATATACGAGTTGTGGCTCTCTCCATGTTGAGGTTCTCCTTGAGTAGAGATCATCTCGTCATCCTAGACGGGGATCGCTGCGGTGTTCGTATTAGTAGCAGATCTGGGAGTTCCTTTGGCTTGTGAACTTGTTGACGGTTTCGTGGTTAGAGTTTCGAGATGAGCCGAGACTTCAACTTGGGTCTTGATCCGTCTTTCCGGAAGATCATCTCGACACTTTGCTAGTTCCTCCGAGGTTGGCGTCCTTGGCGCTTCCTCTTCCTTTAGGGTGGTAGCATATGTAACTGCGTTCTCCCCCGCCTTTTGTTTGAGGTTGAACAGTTCTGCATATTCTTTGAAGTCTGGGATGGTCTCTAAGACTTCGGGTGGTATGTCGTAGGGGATGAGTTCACCTTCTCCTCGGAGCTTGTCACGTACAATTCCAGACTCCGGAAAGGCTTTGATGGAGATTCTTATGGCTGTGCCGATGTCTACTGCCGGTTTTCCAGGGTTTTTCTCTCGAGTAGCTTTCCTCGTGGTGAGTCCCCAGTGACTCGGTGAATGTGGGCTATCAAATAAGAGAGGGGCGGACGAAGTACCCTCTTGATTGAGGGGGTCCTCATCGACTCCCCTAGGTTCTGCAGGCGCGACTACTGCCTTGCTGCTCTTTTGTACAAAACGCTCCATGAACTCCAGAGGGAGCGTCTCCCGATTGTTGTAGATCCATGGGCATCCCATCATCATATCGCTATCGAGGACTCCCTTAACAATGTGAAACTCCGCTATGGTTGGGGTCGTGGCGATTTCGACGGGAAGGTCGATCCACCCGTAAGTGCGCACTTTGACCCCGTCAGGACCTTTGATGATGGCAGGGGCGTGGATGGCTCTTCTGCGAGGGATGTTAGCGGCTCTGAGGTTCTTGGCTGAGATGATGTTCACTAGGGATCCCGGGTCGATGAGTGTCTTCGAGAATTCAGTATGAGACAGGCGGGCGGTTGTGAGAAGTCCCCAGCCTTGTCCTTCTGTTGGCTGCTCCTGTTTGGACATTGTCTGCTCATTGTCTTCCTTGAAGGGTAGGCGTTTTCCCGACACTACCATGTTGAGTGCTGTGAACATGTATTTCCGCTGTGGTTTCGAGAAACAGAAAGTCTCGCATAGTTGGCACATTATTTCCTCCACTCTCTTGTTCACCGGCTCCTCAGGGAAGGTGAATGCTCGAACGGATAGAGGATCTTGATATACTCCTTCGTTTCCTAGGTGCAATTCCCCGGACTCCTCCTTGGATTGGAAGATCTGCTTAAGGGTAAAGCAGTCTCTGGTAGAGTGAGTAGTAACTCGGTGATAGCGACAATACCTTAGGCTTGCTACCTCTTCGGTTGTAGGAGGGCGTTGAGTCGAAGGGAGTTCGATTACCCCGTCTTGGATCCGAGTGTTTAGCAACTCTAGTGCCTCCTCCATGGGAAACGGGTAGTCTGGTATCTCTGACCTAGCTTTCTGCCTCTGGCTTTCTGCCTCCGCATCTCCGGTTGATGTGGTCCTCCTTGGTTCATGTTCTTGTTTGGGGGCCCCGGAGCTGAATTAGTGCATTTTGGATGCGTACCTTCCGTGGCAGGGCCTTTCCTCCGTACTTCGTGCGGGTACGGTGGTCGGTGTGGATAGGTAGCGCCACCTCTCTTTCTTGATTTCGTAGTAGCTTTTCCAAGTCGTTTGTCGTGACGTAGCGGGATGGTTGTCCTTTTCTTTGGCGAGACTCTTCTGGAGCAGGAGGTGCTCCATCACCTTGAATGTGGATGACGGACGAGCAGGCACTGTAGCGGCTGTCTCAGGGGTTCCCTTGACTGGTGGATTCAACAACTTCGAGGTTAGAGTTTTGAGACAATCCAGGATCCCTAGTTGCGTGTCGAACGTCTTGTCTTGGTTTCCTGCGAGGACATCTTGACGTTTGGCCGACTCATCCATAGTTAACGCTCCCGACACTCTTTTCTCTTTCTCGGTGGTAGCGCCAACCTTAGTCTTGGAGGGAGGGTTCTTCTCAGAGGTTTGGGTTGGAGCGTTAGGAGTTATTGGGGTGATGGGTATAGCCGAGATGATAGGTATTGAAGAGGAAGTATCTTGGGAAACAGGTACATTGGGTGTATTGCTGGATGCAGGTGGGTTGGTAGGTGATGCGTTGGAGGCTACAGCACCGTCATTTGAAGAGTTGAGGTTTTTGGCGTCTGATCCCGACCTAAGTTCAACCATCTTTGAGCGAGTTTCCCTGGAACCGAGAGAATGATCTCCCACTGTGGTCGCCAACTGTTTTTACCTGCAAAAACATTGTACCGTCTCTGGGTACTTTCGTAGTGCTCGGAGATCAAATTCGAACAAGACAAGCCTAAACCAAGAAAATGGCAGTTCCCGTCTTGCTTCGGTCACAGAGAGGATAGAGGTTGGTCTAGAGAGGGAAACAACGAAGAAACTTGAGATCAGGTTGAGGATGTGTTTTGGGTGTAAGAGTTCAAGATCTCCGTCGTGAAGTCGACTAGAAATCTCCAAGGCTAGAAACGTGTTTGGATTCTCAGGTGTGTTTTCTCTGAGGCTCTGATATTGTTGTTTCTGTTTCTGTGTTCTAGCCGTTCTGCCTTGGAAGATAGAGGAAGCCTCTATTTATAGTTTTGAACTCACCCTGATCTCTCGACAGAGAGGTGGAAGTCGTGGAAGAGTGGAGGAGTGGAGGACATGGGTTGGTTTCCGTAACTGCCTGAGTTGTGTAGAACATGTCCACTCGCGCCATCTTTTCGTAACTGTCCACTATCTCTATCAGTTTCTTTCAACTGTCGTAGACCGCCAGACCAATACCCCTAAAGTTATCCCCCCGTGTGATGTTTTGATGTCTCGAGTGAGTGATACGCGGATATTGTGTAGTTGAGTTGAGTAGAGTAGAGTCGTATGACTAATTGTCGCGACCAACATGAGCGTGGTGCCTCCGGGACACGAGTGTAGGAGTGGCCTTGGCTGTTGGCCAAGGCCATAAGTGTTTAGCGCCATAGCCCAGGAGGCTACGGCCTTGTCTTTGGCCAAGGCCAATTTTGAACGCGCTTTGGCGCTAGTTCTATTATGGTGGCGCCATGGCTCATGCCGCCACGGCCTTGGCCTTTGGCCAAGGCCAACCTATTTGCGGCTATATTCCCCGTCACGGCCTTGGCCTTTGGCAAGGCTAAGTAGGTTTGTGGCGCCTTGCGCCATGGCCTTGGCCTCTTTGCCAAGGCTGATTTCTTGTGAATCCATGGTGGCTCATGGTTTGTGGTGCCATGCTATGTGGCGTTATGGCTTTGGCATCTGGCCAAGCTCGACTTTGGGGCAACCTGTGCCTTAGTCGTGGTGTGAGTGCTTATGCTACAACACACTTGAAGTCATGGCGTGTTTATCCATGGTATGCTAGACCATCCTGAACTTGGGATCAGGTCTGCTTAAGCCTGCTTAGGCTGTTGTATGCCTCTCAGAGAGCTCCGGCCCGGCCTGGAGCTTCAATATTCCTGAGGTTTGCATCAAGACTCGTATGTTGAGTCGTATTAAGAGGAAATCCATGAGGATACGTCTCTGTTAACTCTTCACCGTATACCATTAAGCGACCTGGTTCTGATATCGAGATGGGTGTCGACATGAAGCAGATCAATGGGTTTAATATGTTGGTGAGGTTATTAGTACTGCCCTATGATATTACCCTCCCCACCGGAGTTATAAGAGAGACCTCATAGAGAGTTTGTCCAGCTCATGGAATGGGTTGCACTCTGAGCTATGAGATGAGCCTGAATAGGCGATTGTCTTTAATAAGGCGTGGTTTCGAGAGTGTTTTTGACAATTTTGTCCCTCTCTCATTTTTCACCATCTACACAAGACAACAACTTTTTGTTTAGATTTCTCTTTCTTAGTAGATTAGATTAGTTAATTCCTTGTGAGAACTTGTTCTTACTTTTGCCTACGGAATATAAACTATATCTAAAAGTAGTTTGCTTTTTCATGCTTTTTAGAGTTTTTCAAGCATGTACTACTTTATTTCATTAATAAAAGTTCTTTTTAGATAATTATTAATGATTTTTGCAATACTTGATTTGTCTACCTCAATCTTATTGCAACAAATAGCTTTTTCCCATTATCTCGGTAGTGATGTAAAGTTATGTCTATCACAAAAGTTATGCTTTTTCTCACGATCAAGAAACTTTTGATTGTATGATTTTTAGGGTTTTCACAAACTCGGAATCATATACTTTTTTCCAAAAATTGGCTAAGGGAAAGAGATTATAAACAAAGCAAAACTGGATAACATTAAATTGTTTTTGTCCATGTTAGACTTTGTAAGTTGTTCTTTATTGAATAACACCACATGAGGGAGAGTTCTTAACTTGAACTTGCGCTTAATAACAAATATTTTTAGGGAGCGTGGTTGTGGAATATAAGGAGAAAAGTGTGTCTATATTTCTCCAAAGATGAATCAACTTAGAGATCATCGTTCTGATTTCCTAGTTATGTCATCTTAAACTTGGTATGTGAGTACTTAGCTTAACCTATTTCATAGGTTTATGAAACCCTAGTCTCGAACTACTTTGTCATATTTTTGTGACAAATAGGGGGACAATACATATGGTTGTTGTTCTTGTGGTTCATAACCATAGGGGGAGAACGACATGTGCTTATTTGTTGTGCTTTTTCAAAGTATAAAGTAAGGGGGAGTAATTAAAGATGAGAAGAAGCTTCATATCAGGAATGAGTAGAATCACTTTAAAAGTTTTGATACACGGACTTTAAAGTTTGCTCAGATTCTTACTCTTTGCACAAACAACATGTGGGATTAGCATATTAACCCATGTAAGCTTGAGCGTACCTTTGTGGTTGTTTGAGCTGGATATGTTGAAGGTGTTGTCTACGAATTCATCAACAAGAGTTAAACGAACACATCAAGACTCAAGGGAGAAGTTGAAGAATTCAAGAAATCAAGATACATTTGGTTAGTACTTAATTGTATATCTTTTGAATCCATATGTAAATTGGTTTTGTCACTAAAATTGACAAAGGGGGAGATTGTTAGGGCATTGTCCGGTCAAACCCACTAGCGTTGGTATGTCAAGCTGGTTGTCAGTTTTAGGTGTCAAAACACAATTCTTGATTTAGCGTACTAGAGTTTAGATTTCGGAATTGGGATATAGACTAAGTAGTAGAGACCTTGAAGACGAAGACTGTGAAGACAAAGAAGACATCATTTATTCTTCATCGACAAATGGTTAGTAAGAGTTATGACTTTTATGGAAATTCTTCTATTCTACTTTCTCTATCTTTCGAAATAGTCGGCTACTTTAGTAGTGATATTAATAGCGATTGAGATCGTGTTCTTGTCTACATGACCATGTGTTATGTTGGTATTTGTTCCCACGAATACTAAGTTTACACTAGTGGAAATTGCCCTCGATATGACCCTTAGCAACGACCCCTACTAGTAGTTGCAAGTCATAGTACCCCAAATGGGGGTCGTAACACAGAAAAAAAAATAAAAAATTTACACAAAAAATCAACAACCTCAAATAGGAGATGATTCCTTAAAATTGGAATTTACGGTTTAGCCCCTTAGGATACAACACGCACTGCGACCCCAATGTGTAGTGGTAGAGCTAATGAAGGTATTTGGCTATCTAGAGATAAACGGCTGAGATACTTCTTTATCACACGTGTAGGGTGGTTGTCACTAGAGCATCAAACACATGTTGAAAAAATGAACATCGAAAATTAAACGGGTAACCTAATCCTTAAAACTCGTCTCATAACCTTATCTCTACTGCAGCCTCACTCTCTTCGTTTCTCCGTCTAAAACAAAACCACCACAATCCCCACCCATATTCTGAGTTAAGAGTAATCCACTCTGCTGTCTTACGATTTCTGAGAAGAAGAATCAGGTAAACTTTAAACTTTTTACATGTTTTTTCTTTTAATTTGAGATGAACCTGTGACTGATATATTTTGTTGAAGATTTGATTTTTTCAGTTGGATTTGTATCTGTTAAAGGTACAGTTGGTGAAACTGTGTTTTAGAAGTTCAATTGTTTATGCTTTTTGAAAAAGGAGGGGTACCGAAATACTACCAACTTTTCGTTTTGGCTCGTGAGTCTTATGGTTTAGGTTTGGACGATCTCAAAAATCAATATCCAAACCTAGATAACCGGAGTTGTGATCTTGGGGATCAACTCAACAAAGTTGGGACTTCGGAGTTAAACTCAACGGTTATTGGATAACGTACTACTTGGTGCTTTAATTATAAATCAGAGTTATAATGCGGAAAGTAAAAGCACACAAGACGCCAAAGATTTTTTTAACGAGGAAACTGCCTTGCAGAAAAACCTCGGGACCTCGTCCAGATTGAACACCGCCCAGTACAAACTGACTACAAACACTAGCCTACTATAAGACTTCGGTCTGGGATGTAGCAGAGACCAACTCAAGCCCTCCAAGCGAATTGGCTACTGTCGCCTTCCTTACGTCTCTAGATCCCGCACAGATCGTCACGCACTTGATTCCCCCAGCTGACGTCCTTTACAGGCCTAGGAGTTGCTTTGACCGCTGTCAAAGGCTTGTGTCAGCAATACTGGCTTTGCAACCTTACTGTTGACGTATGCTGTAACTGTCCTCTATCAGTTTACCACACACAAGATGACTTCCTTAGGATGGTTAAATCCAGGTCATACGGAAATCTACTTCACAAATCGGGGCTGACACGCAAACCAAGTAAGCAATGCCCAATTCGTATCTACCTCAGTTATACACGAAGAATCAATTAAGAAACGTGTATAACTGGAGCTAACTAGGTCTTACAACACCGAGTGCAGCCGTGCGTTGCTACCTTTCCAACCTTGTTGAGTAACGTATCAGTTCTTGAATAGCCGTATAGCAGAAGAGACGGATTATGGAATAGACAAGAACGTGATCAGGTTACCAAGGTTACAGGTTAATCCGATTTCAACCAAAGATAGTTTCAATCTCCTACCTGTGCTTCCCAACTCTCAAGAGAAGTCTTTATAGTCGTAGGGAGTTCCCAGAGGAGCTGCAACCTATAGAGGATGACTATACCACAACAAGCATTCACCGAAGTGAAAAGAGTTTACGCTACCTTCCCTAAGGACCTTCATGTATGCTTGATGCTTGCGGTATTTTTCCGTAGACACCTCTATTTATAGCACTCAATAAGATAGGTTGCTTTGGAATAAAGCAACCAATTACTTGTCCCACAAGTTAGGGAAACCCTAAACTTGATAACCAAGTAATAGAGATTAATCTCAATTGGAATTCTTTTTAGAATTATCTGCCAAGTGTTTTGTTAGCTCTAAAACACTTCAAGATAGAATCCAACATACCAGAGATAATCTTATCTTATTGACTCATTGAGGATCGTTAGATGGAACAAAAAGAATTTATGTTTTACACAAGTCCATCTAAGAGATAAAAGAGTTTGGAATTTGACTCAGACACCAGCAAGATGACTACCGTCAGGTTCACGTACTGGTACGTGAACAAAATAGCCATCTCGAACTCAGGGAATTTCCGAGTGTCTGGTACGCAAACCGGTTCGTGAACCGTGCGCCTGTCAGATTTAGTCAAATCTGGATTCCGCTGGAAGTACTGGGCTGAGCCAGAACTTAGACGTGAGAACGTCCTCAGCTGTGATCCATGGACTCTTTGCTCAAGAGTACTCCTTTAGATTCATCCATATCCAACTAACAGTTTGCAAGCAAACCATTGCAATGGACACATGGCGCCGAATCTGTCTCATTCATTCTTGTACTCATAATATTTGTGGGATCAAACACTGGTCATGACACAAGGCCATGTTACACAAGAATACGATCTCAATCGCTATTATCACTACTAAAGTAGTCGACTATATTTCGAAAGAATAGATGAAGTAGAAATAGAAGAATATCCATAAAGTCATAACTCCTACTAACCTTTTGTCGATGAAGAATAATTGATGTTTTCTTTGTCTTCACAGTCTTCGTCTTCAAGGTCTCTACTACTTTGTCTATATCCCAATTCCGAAATCTAAACTCTAGTAGGCTAAATCAAGAATTGAGTTTTGACACCTAAAACTGACAACTAGCTTGACATACCAACGCTAGTGGGTTTGACCGGACAATGCCCTAACAATCTCCCCCTTTGTCAATTTTAGTGACAAAATCAATTTACATATGGATTCAAATAATATACAATGAAGTACTAACCAGATGTAGCTCTTGATTTCTTGAATTCTTCAACATCTCCTTTGAGTCTTGATGTGTTCATTAAACTCTTGTTGATGAATCCGTAGTCAGCAGTCACAACATATCCAGCTCAAACAACCAGAAAGGTATGCTTAGGCTTACGTGGGTTAGTATGCTCATCCCACATGTTGTTTGTGCGTAAGAGTAAGAATTTGAGCAAACTTTGAAGTTGGTGTATCAGAACTTCTAAAGTGATTCTACTCATTCTTGATACGAAGTTGATCTCAGCTTTAATTACTCCCCCTTACTTGATACTTTGTGAAAAGCACAACAAGTAAGCACATGATGTTCTCCCCCTATGGTAATGCAACCACAAGAACAAGAACCATATGTATTCTCCCCCTATTTGTCACAAAAATATGACAAAGTAGTTTGAGACTAGGGTTTCATACACCTATAATAACCGGTGAAGCCAAGTACTCGCATATCAAGTTTAAAGCTGGTATACTTAGGTAATCTGAACAACAAGATTCCTGAGTTCTCACCTTATGGAGAAATAAAGATACACTTTCTCCCAATATTCCACAACCACGCTCCCCAAAAAGATTTGTTATTAAGCGCAAGTTCAAAAAGAACTGTCCCCCGTGTGGTGTCATTCAATAAAGAACAACTGACAAAGACGAACATGGACAAGAACAATTGAATGTTATCCAGTTTTGCTTTGTTGATAATCTCTTTTCCTTAGCCAATTTCGGAAAAAGAGTTATATGATTCTGAGTTTGAAAAAACCCTAAAAACCATATAATCAAAAGTTTCTTAATCGTGAGAAAAAGCATAACTTTTGTAAATAGACACAACTTTACGTCACTACCGAAGCAATGGAAAAAGCTATGTTTTGCAATAAGATTGAGATAGACAAATCAAGTATTGCAAACATCATTAATAACATCTAAAAAGAACTTTTATTAATGAAATAAAGTAGTACATGCTTGAAAAACTCTAAAAAGCATGAAAGGCAAACTATTAAACAGATTTAGTTTATATTCCTCAGGCAAAAGTAAGAACAAGTTCTCACAAGGAACCAACTAATTCTCTTTGAAAGAAGTCATGACGAAGTCATTAATTTCCTTAATGTCTTAATCTTCATTCATGGGCATAGGAAAATCAAACTCGAATTCCTTAGTCTCTTTTGTAGAAACTTTATGCACTTCTTTCAAAAGCTCTTCTTGTTGACTCATAAGAGCTTTTTGACCAGCCAGAGTTTTTAGAAACACTTCTCCAAGAGATCTTAACTCTCTCTTTGTTTCTCTACATTCTTTGAGAATGGATGCAATCCTTTGAGTCTTCTGAGAAGGTTTTTCATCCTTGTCAGATTTTGATTTCTTCTTCTTCTTCCTCTTGAACCAGGGTTTCTTTCCTTTGTTTTTGGCTGTTTTCAAAGGATCATCTGGTTTCATGGTACCCTTGTCAGTTGACTTAGGATCCTTGCCTTGAGAAGTAATATCAAGGATTTCTACCATGTTGAAAAGTTTAGAATGAAATAAGAATAGACTTCTGATTTCCTTATAAACAGTTCTTTCAAGAGTTCTTCGAAGAGATAAGGATTACATTAACTACCAGATACGATGAGGATTTACCCTAATATCGATCTGATGACGCGGGACGGTTCGGGAACCGGGTACACAAATTTCTTTTGTTTTTTCATTGACGTGTCTCACTTTCAGAGATTCCCAGAAACAATTTTAACCTTTCGTTTAGACAGTCTGATCCCTGGTGATCATGAGTTTCACGGAGCAAGGCTCAACATTACACTCTCTGTCTAGTGACAATGAAAAGGTGCTTAATTGTGGGTCATCAATTACTTACACATGGATACAGAAAACGAAAAAGACTCTAGGACTTGCCCGACCACATTATGACTTCTCATCCCAAGGGGCAGTGGATGAGATGTCAATCCTTAGTGCACTTAGTGCGAAGAAGGTAGAGCATGGTTATGCTCTTGATGTGGTATTGAGTCTTTCTCCGGACTAAGTTTGCTTCTCTTAGTTCTGGCTCTCTTGAATTTCTCTGCTCCTTGTGTTGCCCTTAAGGAGTTAGAGTGTTTTCGATCTTTATTGGCTGCTTCAAAGATTCGAATAACATTCATGAGTCTGGTCGCTTTCCTTTGCAGTTTATTCACATGTTTGACTTTACGTCTGTACACATGGCACTGCTCGTAATCATGTCCCTTTTTAGCACAGTAGCTGCACTTAACAAGGCGTTGCTTGTGTAACATAGGGATGATTACCTCTTTGCAGGATATGTCACTAGAGATTGTGTCCATGGGGGTGGGACATGTTTCTAGTTCTGATTTGGAATCACCCATGTTATCAGATTTGACACATTCTGCAACTAGAGCTACTTCACTTTCTTCATCAGCTGAGTAGTAAACATCAGATGGATCATCAAGTGAAGCTGCAAAGGCTTTCCCTCCGGTATATTTCCTCCGATTGGGACATTCCTCAGCCAAATGGCCAAAACCTTTGCACTTATAGCATTGTGGCATATCATCATTGAAAAAGAAGGGGTACCGAAATACTACCAACTTTTCGTTTTGGCTC